>CAUYQU010009691.1:0-43406 GCA_963574635.1 Cheracebus regulus | reverse complement strand
CTCCTCAGCAATTGCATAGCATTTCACAGGTTTAAATAAAATATTGGTTGGCTGCTTATTTGTTATTTTCATCCCCTATTCCTTCCTGTCTCCATTGTTAAGCATAATTATTGGCATAAAAGAGGTTTTTAATACCCATTTTTAAACTGCATTCTAGCCTGGGCAATAAAACAAGAATCCCATTCTCTCGTCCTCTTTCTTTCTCTCTTTCATTCTTTTCTTTCTTTCTTTTGCTGTTTCTTTCTTTCTCCTTTTCTCTCTTTTTCTAAAAAAAGAAAAATCAACATTTTCACTGAACAAAATTATTCAATGGCTACGTTTCTTTGTCATTAGCAATAGGTAGGGCAGGTAGGCAGTTAGGGAGTCAGGCAGAAAGAAGGTGAAACTTATTGCAAGAGAAATGAAATCACCTTCATTTTTAGCTGTGTTGGAAATAAACCAGTATTTAAGTGACAATACCCACAATCTATCAACTATTGTATTTTTGGGCAACAATTTCTTGCCATGATTTAGTTTCATTTCCATTTGTTGGATTGTTGGGCATATGAATAAAAATTATTCAACCTTATACTACTCTATTTGTAGAAAAGCCAGCCACTTAATTCTCCACTGTTTTCAAATAGCTGTTGCAATGTACATATTTGAAATTCATATTAGACCAAAATGGCTACATTGTAATAACTACTTATTGAGGATAAAATTTACATTAGAAATATTCTAGTCATATTCTGACATCAGTTTATATGTTCTCATCTCATAGTTTAATGAAAAAATGCATACTATTCCATTAAAGATATATTTACCAACCATAATTGAAAAACAAAAGGGGGGGTCTCATAACTAAAATATTTGAGCTAAAAAAAAATAGAAAAAAAGTATCAGTATTATTCACTTTTACAAAATGTTGTTGAACAAATCTTTTTTTATTCTCCAAACCAGTGACTCATGAAATGATGTTTCCCTACTAGTTTTCCCTTATTAATGTGAATGTAAGAATGTCATTGATGTATTTTTTGCCTCTCATTAACTCTATCAGGCAAGTAGGCAAAGTGAAAAATTATGCTTATCAACCTGGGGCAAGTAGTCTCTCTACCTCCTTCCAAAAGCTAGAGGTGGGTGTCATAAAGGTGTGAAAGTCATTAGGCTATTAAAATAAACACCAAAACAGAGCTGAGAAATCACTTGGATGAGAGGCTGGCAGAGCTGAAATGCCACGGACTTAAACATAATCTACCCATGTCAGGCCTGATCCAGGACCTATTCAACCAGACTCTTGGCCACAGGAGATATGCCTGTTTTGCTCTGTTTCACAAACATTTTAGAATAAACTTTCATTGTTAAAGTTATGTAATTTAAACAATGTCTTATACTCCAAAGAAAAATGCAAAAATTCAACCCAGAAATACTGTATGTGATTTAAACAACAACAACAAATTTAACCTTGTACTTAAAAGAAAATGACATTGAAGATAAAGGAATTGCTAAACTTAAGATCCATATTTCTTTATAAGAGAACTGTTTCCTAAAAATATACTGGGAGTTAAGAATTTGAATAACAGATATTTTAAACAGAACTTCTAAACTACATGTTTCAATTTTAGATATAGACAGATTCCTCTCTCATTTGCCAAAGGTTATAACAATGATTCTACCTGTATCATTGTTTATACTTAATTCTCTATTTAAGCTCATCACATGACTGGTGCTATTCCCTTCAAAACTTTGCATACTCCTTTGCTTTCTGGCAACTTGGTTTACTTCAGAAAGCTTTTCTTCTATGGTATCTTCATATATGTTTTCTGGTCAATGTTTTTTGGAATAAGGTTCTTTTCTTCAGGGACACCAATTATGTTTTTTATGGGTCACCCGAACGATAATTTAAATTGTTTTCCTCTCTTTGGGTTTTTACCTTTTGTTTTCTCTACAATTTTCTAAAGCTTTCCTTTTATGCCAGTAATTGACTTGTCGGGCCATTAAGTTCTTTACTGCTTCATATTTATTCATTAGTTTTAGACCAATGTTATTTTGTTCTCATTGTATTCCCTTAGCTCCATTTTTCCTATTTCATCTCATTTTACTGTCTCATAATAAAGTCTGAGCTCTTGCTTTAATATTTCTATGATCTTTAGTTCTGTCTTAAGAACACTTCTGTTTCTAGGATAATATTTCCTTTAAGGCAGAATTCAGCCTGTCTTCCACATTCTCAAGGCTCTTGCATTGCCTGAGAGCAAGGAGAATGGTGAGGGGGTAGCACTCAGCTGAGAACATACTCCTGACAGTCTTTTTCTGAGTTGTGTTCATTCTTCTAGGTTTTGTTGGATCTTCTTTAACAGGTTCACTGTCCTTGTTCAAGGGATAAAGCCCACTCTATCACTGGTGCTTGAGAGGAGAGGAGGTAGTGAGATGACCCTGGAGCTTGGATCAGTCTAAATTTAAGGACTTTTCTTGCGGTTGTTAGGAGGGAAGAGGGTAGTGGAAAAAATGAGAAAGGTGCACACAGAGGGACAATATCTGGTGTATGTGAGAATACTGCACTGTCACTTTAGAGGTAGAAGTGAAAGCAAGGTGCCTGCCTCTCCACAGATTTTCATTCTCTATCCCTTTATTCTCAAGATCTAGGGCTGAACTGCTCAGAGTGGGCAGCTAAGCCATCAGGCTAGGAATTATAGACAAATATCTTCTCTTGAGAACCAAGGCCCTAGACTGGAAGGCAGCAGACTCTTGGGTTTTCAGAGAATGCAATATCTGAAAGTTTTTTTAAAGTTACCCTCAATCTATTGGAGCCTAACTGGAGTTATTTCCTCTTGTCCTCTTATCTATAGCAAAGAGCACAATCATCAAACCTTGTGGCTGTGTCCACAAAGTAGTTAAGAGGATGCACAGACCATAGTGTTTCAAAGCAGAAATGAAACTAGTGTGAAGAGAAGGAGGAGACAGCTGTTCACCATCAGCACTTGTGCTTTTCCATCATTTTAAAGGCAACTTGTTAATGTGAACTACAATAGAAAACACATTAGAGGAGACACAGACCAAGCAGTGGAAGGCAGCCCAAGGATTCACATGGAGCCTATGCAATGTGATCACTCCCCTCTAACCCCACCAACCCTGCCAAGCCCGCCAACCAGTGCCCCACCAACCCTCTGTCTCAGTGGAAGGACACTGCTTTCTGTTCACCACCCTGATTCCAGAAATGCTGTCATTTTGGATGTTTGTTTTTACCATTACTAAGGTTGGGCATGCTTGGTGCACACCAGCACTGAAACACAACTCTCTCTCCTTACACAGGGAAGACTTGTAATCAGGTTGGGAAGGGAGGAGGAAGACTCAAAATAGGAGTCAGCCGGCCACTGAAAACTGTATTCTCCCACTTGTCAGTGTGCTACCAGTAATGGCTGAAAAATCAGGGAGAAACTCTGAGCTATCAATACATCTAAAATCTAAACATGACTTCATTGAACAGATACAAAGCACACTCAGGGGAAGGACCCAAGTCAGCAGTACTGACCCTGTCAGATCATTGACCTGGGCTGCGAAAGAAAAGCCAGAGCTCTCCCTCAGGTAGGTGGTCAAGAACAGCTTAGAAAGACTACAAGGACCACTTCGTTGAAAAAAGTTTAATAGTTGGGGAAGTATAACTGAAGATTCCTGGGTTCTATGTGAAGTCACTGACACTTTATTTTCCAGGCACAAATCTATTTATTAGGGCGTCTGTTTCTTTGTAGAACAACACCAAGGAGTTTGCAATATTACTATCAGCTGATTTTCAGGATTACTTCTAGCGAGTAACAGATTAAAAGCAAGCAAGTTTCCTGGCTCAAGAGTGCATCTTAGTTGCCAGCGAGGTGTGGCAAAGAATATTCTCATGGTAAGTAGAAGGGATAATAAAGCACAACTCATAGTATGTTTAAAATCCTGTCTTGATTAAAGGTGAACCTCTGAGTAAATCTCTCTTTTCAGATTTACTCAGAGACATGTCAGTGTAAAAAAACTTCAGATCTCTTTTGGGCCTTAGGAATACAAGAAGTACCTGCTTTCTAACAACTGAGAGCGTGTTGGGTCAGAAGGTCATGAGATCAGACAGGGAGACCATTTAGAAGGCTCTTTTCAGTAGTTTGTGCAAGAGTTAAAATGCTACCCTGAGCTCAGGTAGTGACAGTGGCCTCTTATCTGATTCAAACTAAGAAAGCCTGAGAAAGGTTTGTCAAAGATTCTGCTGAGGTTTCCCGTCTGAGCACTGAGTTACTTTGGAAAAGAAAAAAATCCATCCACTTTTCATTCCACTGAATCTCAAACTCAATATACATGCATAGATTGTAAACTGTAGCTGGAAATTCAGGACAAGAAATTTTCAATAGGAAAATGGTTAGGCTAATTATGGCACAGCCACTTAACATAACATTATACATCCATTTAAAATAATTACAAAGATTACATAGCAATATGAAAATTATGATACATTAAGTATATGGGCACATTGTTTTTTTCCTCTAGAGAGAGGTCTGGGCTAGAGGCACTGATCTGGGAATATGCAGTGAGAGCTGTTTTTGTAAAAGGACATAAATGATAAGCCAAAGACAATCTGCTGTGGAGAGAGGAGGTCTCACATAAGAAGGATGGGTAATCCCTACACTTAGGGGCGACCTAGAAACAAAAAGAAACAAGGGGACATCAGAAAGATGGGAGAAAATGTGTGATAGGGAAATGGCCAGAAAGTGGGGGTTTGGAGCCTTTTAAAAAGGAAGATGTGACCGATAGTGTTGACTATCAATTCAGATACACAGATAGAAATTAACAAGGGGTCCCTGGTCTTGGCGGCCGCTGGGATTAGGAAGACATCATTATCTCTGAAAGCAGTAGCGGCAGGGTTCTGGAGGTAAAAACCCTATCATAACACCAGTGAGCAGTGACGGAGGGCATGAGGACGCAGAGGGCCTGCAAACACAGCTGCTCTTCTGGGGATGCGGCTGTAAAGGAAAAGAGAAAGACAAGACGTCAGAGTCGGGGGAAAGGAGGGTAACGGAAGGCTTCTTTAGGATATGGGAGGGTGGAGTGTGATTATAAACGGAGTGAAAGTAGGCAGAGAGCACCAGACTAAAGATGCAAGACAGAAAAATTAAACAAATATAAAAATTTAACAAATAATGTGTGATAAAGAGGTATACTCAAGAAGCTACCAGGTAATGAGGGAACAAGCGATTACAACGGAGGTGAGGAAATGCCTGGGAAAAGCTCTGTGGCGGCCGCACATCTGACTAGAGCCTGCCTTGCAGGGGGACAAGTACTTTCCAGTTAGGGAACAGCAGGAACAAGGTGAACAGGAAAATGCCTAAGACTCCTGGAGAGCAGGAAGCTAGTCTTGTTGTTTGTCTATTAGTAGAGTGGGAGACAGGATGGAAGAGGTATTCTAGAACCAGTTTACTCTGGGTCCTGAACACAAAGCAGAAGAGACTGGAATTCACTTAGCAAGCGAGAGGAAGCCACATTCAGTTCACCACCAAGTTCTTCCCATTCCTCACGGAATACAGCTCAAGCATCTTAACATGGCCAAGACTGCAGGGTCATCTGACTCTTGACCCTCCAACCTCCCTCTACACCATTTCCCCGGACTCACTCCGCTTCAGCCTCTGGTAAACTTTCTCCTCCTCGAACTAGCCCATCTCACTCCTGCCCCTGGGATTTGTACTTGCCATCTCCTCAGCTTGAAAAGCCCTCCCTACACCCAACTCTTTAAATGACAGGGTCATTTTCAACTTTCAACTCACGGCACCAGCGTTCCCTGCGGGCTGTTCCTCCACTCTACCTAAAGGCGGTGTTCCTGTCCTGGCCACCCGCCCTTCCTCAATTCCTTCCTCATTGCAGTCACAACCTAGAATGCCCTGTGTGCCTGTTGACATGCTTTTTGTCTGCCTTTGGATTAGGACGGGCGGAGGGAGTCCACACTCACTCACGGGCTGTTTAACATGGGCCCGCAGCAGGTGCTCACAGGAGGGGCAGGACAGGGGGCCAGAGAAGCACCCCGAGCATGCAGGCAAAGCCGACAGGCACGAAGCCAGCCCTCCCGGAGTGCCTCCGCCCTCTGAGCAAAGCCTTGGGCTTGAAGCTGCTGGGGAAAGGGCAGCGGACATCACCACAAGGACAGACAGAAACACCCTGCAGCCGGGGGAAGGACACAGGAGGAGATCGTCTACCACAGGGGAGGCAGGAAACTGTTGTGAGACCAAAATCCCACACCAAAAGTATTTCAGTCCCTTCCCATGGGGGAGCAGCCAAGACTGAGGCTGGACCAGGAGCATGGAGCAGCACCCCCACTTCCACCAACCAGAAGCCCAGTCCTCAGTGGGAGGCGGCAATAGCCCACTGCCAGGGGGGCAGCGAGGAGGTGGGCAGGGACTCCCCCAGCCCATGGTGCAGGAGACTGCAAGCTGTACAGGGGCACTAGCATCCCAGTCCCCAGCGTCCTGGTCCCCGCCAGAAGCACAAGGAACTGGCAGGCCATCGCTGGAAGAATGAAAAGCCATAGTGTACACCGAACATCCAAGCCCAGCTCAACTCT
The DNA here is from genome assembly GCA_963574635.1 of Cheracebus regulus. NCBI lineage: Eukaryota > Metazoa > Chordata > Mammalia > Primates > Pitheciidae > Cheracebus > Cheracebus regulus. The sequence goes on along the minus strand of CAUYQU010009691.1, from coordinate 36,853 downwards.
CGAATGGGCAGGCTCAACTGTCCTCCCGATCACTGCCAGAACAGTGCCCATTTCCAGCCTCCAGAAGCTACCCACTTCAGTAGTGAGAAAGAAAATAAACTCTTTCTCTGAGGAATGCAAGTCCCCTTTAATTGTCAGGCTCAGAGAGGCACTGAGATGCAGCAGTGTGCGACAGCAGCCCTGTCTTACTCTCCTCCTTGAGCTAAATAATTACCTTCTGAAGCCACCTGCTATGTATGTCCTATACTAACCGAAGCCAAGTGCCATAAAATGCCACACACTGGACATTGTAACTCATAGCCTATAGTTCAAAACTGCACAGCCAGCCAATCACTTATCAATGTTATCTCTGTAAACCAATGGGAATTGCTGTGAAACAACTAACAGCCCACCCCTCATCCCCTTTTGCCTTATAAAACCTGCTTGTAACAATGACCAGATAGAGCATTCTCCAAGGCAACTTCAAAATGCGTCCCGGGGAAGCTGTGTTCAACCCTGGCTTTCAAATAAGCTCGCTATATTAATTTTGCCTCAATTTCTTTCTTTAGGTCAATAGTATCTACTGTTAATAACCAAAATTAAACACACACACACACACACAGGCACACACGTGCACACACAAACAAGAGGCACATAGTTTCACTATCAAAGCAATCACCTCAGCCAGACTCTGAGATGACCCAGGTGTTGGAGCTCTCAGAGACTTTAAAATAACTGTGTTTAATATGCTAAAAGATCCAGAGGAAAAGGTGGACAACATGCATTCACAAGTGGGAATTTAGGCAGATAGGATCAAATAAAATGTTAGAAATAAAAATCAGAGCAAGAGAAATAAAGAAAGCCTGTGATGGACTTATTAGGAGACTTGAGAAACCTAAGCAATCTGTAGGAAACTTACAGATAGCCCAATAAAAATTACCCAATCAGAAACACAAAGAGAAAAGAAAAAAGTGGTAAGAAAATGAAACTGAGGGGAAGGGAGTACTGGGAAGAAAGAAAGGTAAGAAAAAAAAAAGAAGAGAAAAGAATGAAAACAGACAAGTGCATTTGGGAGCCACAGGACAGTATCAAATAGTGTGACATATAACTGGTTTTGCAGAGGGAAAAGAAAGAATAAACAGAGCAGTAGAAATACACGAAAAAATAATGGCCACGGATTTTCCCCAAATAATGAAAACAACAAACCATACATCCAAAAAGCTTAAATGACCCATAACAAGGATGACTAAGAATATGAAAGAATAAACATATAGAAAGAATTTTTAAAATATTGAGAAAGAGAAAAGGGAGAAAAAAATTTAGATATCACATTCAAACTTCTGAAAACCAAAGATAAAGAGAAAATCCTGAAAGCAGTCAGAGGGTGGAAAAACATTACACACAGAGAATCAAAGATAAAAATTAAAGCAGATTTCTCAACAGAAACCATGGAGTGATATTTTTACACTACTGAAAGAAAAAAGAAAACTGTCCAACCCAGAATTTCATATTGAGAAATAATTTAGCTTTCAAAAATGAAGGCCAAAGAAAGACTTTTTCAGAAAAGCAAAAGCCGAGAGATTTCATTGTCTTCAGACCTATATTGAAATGTTAAAACTTCAATGTGGATCTATATGTATAAATGAAGAGCTCTGAAAATGGTAAAATTCTAAAAAGAATTTTAAGAATTTTGCCACTTCAAAATTTCACCAATGTGAAAGATAATACAGTGTAAAGCTGTACTGTCCAATATGGCAGCATGGCAGGTAAAATAATGGCCCTATAAAATGGCCACACCCCAACCTCTGGAACCTGTAAACATTTCTGTATGTGGCAAAGGGGACACTGCAAATGTGATAATGTTATGTATTTTCACATGGGGAGATTATCCTGGGTTATGGCAGGACTCTCAAACTTAATTACAAAATCCGATAACAATGGAGAATCTCTTCTAGCTGAAGTCAGAGGTATCAAACAACCGAAGAGGCAGAAGAGAAACTGGAAATGAGATCTGACCTGCCATTGCTGGCTTTGAAGATGGAGACAGAGAGCTGTCATCCAAAGAACAAGGTGGCCTCTAAAAGCTGGGAATGGCCTTCAGCTGACAGCTCACAAGAACATGACAACTACAGCTACAGGATTTAATTCTGCCAGTAACCTGACTAAGCAGGGAAACAGACTTTCCCTGGGGCCTCCAGAAGACAGCCCTGCTGGCATCATCACTACAGCAAGCTAAGACCTGGGTCAGGCTTCTGACCTACAGAACCACAAGGCGGTAGGCACTGTGTCTACTGCTATATTTGCAGCAATCTGTTATGTAGCAAAAGAAAATGAATACATGTAAATCTTGTTTTGCTGAGCTTCACTTTACTGAGCCTCACAGATACTGTGCTTTTTACATTAAAGGTTTGTGGCAACTCTGCAGGGAGCAAGTCTCTCTTGGCACCATTTCTCCAAACATGCACTTAGACTTCTTGTGTCGGACACGTTTTTGGTAATTCTTGCAATACATTTCAAACTCTTGCACTATCATTATTATATCTGTCATGGTGATCTGTGGTCAGTGAGCTTTGTTTTTACTGTTCTAATTGTTTTGGGGCTGCATTAACTGTGCCCATGTAAGATCATGAACTTAATAAATGTTGTGTGTGTTCTCACTGCTCCATCAGCCGCCATTCCCCAGTCTCTCTGCCTCTCCTTGGACCTGCCTATTACCCGAGACACAACAATGTGGAAATTATGCCAGTTAATAAGTCTTCAAGGGCCTCTAAGTGTTCAAGTGAAAGGAAGAGTTGCACGTCTCTAGTTTTAAATCAAAAGCTAGAAATGATTAAGTTTACTTAAGCTGAGATAGGCTGAAGGCTAGGATGCTCATGCCAGTAAGCCAAGTTGTGAATGCAAAGGAAAAGTTATTGAAGGAAATTAAAAGTGCTACTCCAATGAACATACAAATGATAAGAAAGCACAACAATCTTATTGCTGATAGGAAGAATATTTTAGTGGTTTGGACAGAAGATGAAACCAGCCACAACATCCCTTAAGCCAAATCCAGAGAAAGGCCCTAACTCTCTTCAATGCTATGAAGGCTGAAACAAGTAAGGAAGCAGTAGAAAAAAGGCTGAAAGCTAGCAGAGGTTAGTTCAAGAGATATAAGGAAAGAGGCCATCTCCATAACATAAACGGGCAAGGTGAAGCAGCAAGTGCTAATGTAGAAACTGCAGAAAGTTGTCCAAAAGATTTCACTAAGATAACTGAAGAAGGTGGCTAGAGTAAACAGTGAATTTTCAATGTAGATAAACCAGCCTTCTATTGGAAGAAGATGCCATCCAGGGCTTTCATAGCTAGAGAGAAGTCAATGCCTGGCTTCAAAGCCTCAAAAGACAGGCTGACTCTCTTGTTAGGGGCTAAAACAGCTGGTGGCTTTAAGTTGAAGCAAATGCTGATCTACTATTCCGAAAATCCTTAGGACCCTTAAGAATGATGCTAAATCTACTCTGCCTGTGCTCAACAGATGGACAACAAAGCCTGGATGACAGCACATCATTTATACTATGGTTTACTGAATTTCCTCTTTTTATTTTTTTGAGACAGAGTCTCGCTCTTGTTGCCCAGGCTGGAGTGCAGTGGCGTAACCTCGGTTCACCGCAACCTCTGCCTCCAGGGTTCAAGCCATTCTTCTGCCTTATCCTCCAGAGTACCTGGGATTACAGGCGTGTGCCACCACACCCAGCTAATTTTGTATTTTTTGTAGAGACAAGGTTTCTCTATGTTGGTCAGGCTGGTCTTGAACTCCCAACTTCAGGTGATCTGCCCACCTTAGCATCCCAAAGTGCTGGGATTACAGGCGCGAGCCACTGTCCCCAGCCGGGTTACTGAACATTTTAAGCCCACTGTTGAGAGTCACTACTCAGAAAAAAAAGATTTCTTTTAAAATAATCTGCTCATTGGCAATAAACCTTGTCATCCAAGAGCTCTAATGGAGTATTTTGACTTTCAAGCCTTACTATTTAAGAAATTCATTTCTTAAGGTGATAGCTGCCACAGACAATGATTCCTCTGATGGAACTCGGCAAAGGAAATTGAAAGCCTTCTTGAAAGGATTCACCATTCTAAATGCCATTAAAAGTAATTCATGATTGATGAAAATTAAAAGTATTCATGACTGATGAAAGGAGGTCACAATAGCAACAGTAACAGGAGTTTGGAAGAAGCAGATTCCAGTCCTCATGGATGACTTCGAGGAATTCAAGACTTCAGTGGAGGAAGTCCCTGCAGATGTGCTGGAAAGAGCAAGAGAACCAGAACTAAACTGGAGCTTGAAGATGTGACTGAATTGCTGCAATCTCATGATAAGGCTCGAATGGATAAGCAGATGCTTCTATGGATGAGCAAAGAAAGCGGTTTCTTGAGATGAAATCTGTAAACACTGCTGAAATGACAACAAAGGATTTAGAGTCCTACATAAACACAATTGATAAAGCAGTGGCAGGGTTTGAGAGGACTGACTCCAATTCTGAAAGTTTCACTCTGGGTGAAATGCTGCCAAAGAGCATCACATGCTATAGAGAAATCTTTCATGAAAGTAAAAGCCAATGTGGCAACCTTCATTGCTTTAAGAAATGGCAACAGCCACCCCAATCTTTAGCCACCACTACCCTGATCAGTCAGCAGCAATCTGCACTGAGGAAAGACCCTCTACTAGCAAAAAGATTATGACTGGCTGAAGACTCAGATGATCATTAGCATTTTTGAGCAATATTTTTAAAATTAAGGTATGTATATTGTTGTATTAGACAAAATGCTATGAAAGCCAATGCTCATTTACACAATTAACAGACTACAGCATAGTCTAAACATAACTTTGGTATGCACTGGGAAATAAAAAAATTCGTGCAAATTGCTTTATCGCAACTTTGCTTTACTGCAGTGGTCTAGAACTAAACCCACGGCATCTCCACAGGGTGCATATTCAAGGAGCCACTAGGCACACTGCTTATTGGCTAGTCAAATTTGAAAACAAAGTATGAAGTTCAACAAAGTTAAGAGGACACAGAAAGTATGTTCCCTGAACACTGCAAAATTAAACTAAAAACAAATAGCAGAAAGATACGTGGAAAATCGCCAGATGTTTGGAAATTCATCAATACAATTCTGAATAGTCCAGGGTTCAAACAGGAAGTCACAAGAGAAATTAGAAAAATCAGAATAAAACTAGCAAACTAAGAAACTATGATAAAGAATATCTACCTCATGCCAATGATATGCAATACTCAAAACTAAATCCTAGAAAAATCTCCTCCTGAGGTCTGGGATAATAAGAGGATTCCTGCAATAGCCACTTATTTTTAATCACTTCTGTAGACCGGTTCAGCTAACACAATGAAAGAATAAAAAGAAATGAAATATAAATGATGGTAAGAAAATAGCATTATTTCTTGATAATAAAATGATCTCTTAGAGAACCCAAAAGAAATCACTGAAAATCTATACCTAACAAGAGAGTTGAGTACAGAAACACACAAATATCAGTCTTTTTCCTTATGCCATAAATGATTAGTTAGAAAACACAATGGAAAATATTCTTTGATTAATATTAATAAAAATATTAAAATGCCATGACATAATTTAGCACAGAATATTCTAAACATACAGAAAATTTTAAAAGTTTTTAGTATGAGTTTTTTTTTTAATGGCTTACATAATAAACATAGCATGCCTCTGAGGAAAAAGATCATATTCTGAATACATCAATTTGCAAATATCTAAGTTGTATAAAATTTCAAACAATAAAAATTTTTAAGAAATGTAACATGCCTCCAATCTTCATGAGAAAACAATCACTCTAAATTAAACAATAAAATTCTGAACGAAAATTATGTAAAGACAACTTATGGAAAAGATATTAAATAATTAAGACAGTATTTTCTCAAGATCAGATCAATGGTTAAACCAAGAATAGATAATAATATCCTATCATACACACACACACACACACACACACACACACACACACACACACACACTCTCACTCTCTCTTAGCAAATGAAAAAGGTGCCATATTTCAGCATTTTGGGGAAAAGAGATAAGATTCAAGTCCATACAATGGATGGTAAAGTAGAAGCAGATCTCAAGCAAACACCATGCACCAAACTAAGTTGAATAATTCAATGTAACAAATAAAACCACAGAAAGAAAAAGAAAAATAGGGATAAATATCTAGCTCACCTTGGGCTGGGATTATATTTTCTAAGCAAAAAAGTAAGCAAAGCAATTTGAATACATAACAACTGAAGAGTGTGTTTGAGAGAGAGAGAGAGAGTGTGTGTGTGTGTGTGTGTAATTTTCATTTTAAAAGGCAAGTGACAAACTGAGAAAGTATCTGCAACATGTAACGCAAGGGTTAATATGATAATGTATAAAGAACTTTTATAAGGGACTTATAGTAATGAAGAATTAAGTAATTTAGATGATCCTCCTCCTCTGAGAACAGATTACCTAGACAAAATATAAACATTATCAGCTTGAAGGCAATTAAGCAGTAAAAACAGAGTTACTAAGACAAGATCCAGGAGAGGATAACCAAGTCCAAAAAGGGGAGATCAGTATGTGGGGCTCCTTTTGCTCAGGGAGGGTTTATCTATTCAAAAGAGCAGATAAAATGCTGGGCAGTTCTGACAATCTAAAGGAGCTAAAGGTACAAAGGAAAGAACCCAGGGCATGCCACGCATGGAGTCCATGTTAAAACCTGCACATTTTCAGTTGAGAACGTAAAGGGCTTCACTCTGGGAATAAGGGAGAACTGGATAAAGATCAAGCTTCACATAAACTGCAAGTCACTCTCAATTGCCCCAAAAATCTCACACTCCAAAACTCAAGTAAGATGAATCTTCGATTGTTAGTTCCCCTATAAGCCTGGCAGAAGAAAACTGAAATCTTCTTTGAAGGAAGATATTGTCAACTTAGGCTTTAAAACATTTCTATAATTTTTAAAATAAAATGTCCATCACATATTCAAAGACAACCAGGCATCTGAGAAAAGAATTCAACATGAAAGAACCAACATTATAAACAGATTTACAAGGGTCCAATATATTGGACTGAATACACAAAGACTTTAAAATAAATGTGCTCATTTAATAAAAACAATACTGAAAATTTCAGAAAACTAAAAGTATAAAAGACATAGCAGATTTGAAAAGCCAAATATAAACTACAGAACTGAAAAAAATACCATAATAGAACTAAGATAGAGTTAAGTTTAGATTAGAACAACGGGAAAAGACAGTTGCTGGGTACAGTGGCTCACAGAGGTTGCCACTCCCAGCTACTCAGGAGGTGGAGGCAGGAAGATTGCTTGAGGCCATAAGTTTGAGACTAGACAGCAATATAGCAAGATGGCCCATGCCAGTAGTTCCAGCTACCTGGGAGGCTAAAGCAAGAGAACTGCTTGAGCCCAGGCGTTTTGAGGCTATAGTGAGCTATTACCAGACCACTGCACTCCAGCCTGGATAACAGAGCAAGAAGACCCTGTCTTGGTGGCGGGGGCAGGGAGAAAGAGAGACAGAAGTAAATAAAGGATAAGTCAAATGAAAACAACACAGAATAAAGTATTAGGAGACCAAAGGATACAACATCCAGAAAGTAACAAAACAAAGACAGAAGATGGAAAGATAAACAATGGGGCAGAGGCAATATGTGAGGAGATAGTCAAAAAATTGTTACAAATGAATGAAATGCATGAATGTACAGATCCAAGAGCACTCTAAACCATAAGCAAGGTAAATATAGAGAAATCATACCTGCATGCATCACTTTGAAACTGCAAAAGTCAAAGCAAGGCCCAAAATCTTAAAAATAATTTTAAAAATTACTGATGATTTTTTAAAGCCAGATTACCTTCAAAGAAGCAACAGACTGATAACTCCACACCAACAATGTACTCAAGAAAATAAAATGCCAAGCTAGACTTCTGTGCTTCCAAACCCAGCAAGAATATTTTTCAAGAGTGAAAGGAAATAGAACTTTTCTAATAAATGACACTTGAATTTGTCACAACAGACTTGCACAAATGGAGAACTAAAAAAAAAAAACCTCTTTAAAATTATGAGAATATTTCATTCTATCTTAATTTATTTGGACAACTTGAATGACACATAAAATTTAATTTAAACTATAAATAAAATTGGCCCAAGAAAGTAAAAACTTGAACAGGCCTAAGACTAAGAAAATAAGAATACACTATTCAAGACCGACACAATACTCTTCTCCTTCCCTCAACACTCAAAACTTTCAAGTGACATATATTAAATTTTCTAGAATATTAAATATAGCAACAGCTACCTAATACAGTTAAGTCCAAATAGATAAAAAAAAAAAATAAGTCTCCATGTGTGTGGCACAGCTATTCACTCAGCTGTCTAAACTAGAAACTATCCTGTACTCTTGCAGACAGTTACCACTTCCACTCACTTTTTCTCCAAATCATCATTGTTCAAATATGTCCTTTGAAGATAGGGAAGCCAGGGTCTAGGTTCTGGATCTGCCACTTTAGCTATGTGACCTTGGGTAAGTTCTATTATTGAGCCTTCATTATCTGTAAAACACAGATAATGGCACCTCATGGGGTTGTGAGAATTATTTGAGATAATGCATGTAGACAGCTTGGCATTGTGCCCAGAACTTCAATTTTAGTTCATTATTATTGCTTCTGTTGATATTATTGTCATTATTACATAATCAACACCATCGCTGGTTTCAATTGCAATACTAGGACAGGATGGCTATACCACTATTTCAGCATGTATATTTCTACCTTACTAAAGGGCCGGGATTAACACTGGTATTTTAGCTTCAATGAAACTAAATGCTTAATATCCTTCTCATAAAAAAAAAAAAAAAAACTCAAAAAAATATATTTTATTTAATGTTTTTAAATAATTTTCTTTAAAAAGCTATTATTCTAATTATTAAAATACAAAAATAATATTTAAACTAGAATGAACAATATTAAAATAAAATAAACATAAAAACAAAATAATAATCATTTTATAAGTATGCCCTTAAGAATTGACAACAACATTGGGTCACAAGTGTATTTCTATACTAAAAGTTTCAGCTCTTAACATGCTCTCACTCTACCTTATTTAAAAGAAAGAAAATGAGATCAAATATATTTCTGCATCTTCAAATAATCCGCTTCTTGCTTGATACAGAGATGCTTTTTTATTTTGAGATTTTTTTTTTTTTTTTTTTTTGGAAGAATGGCAGTCGTACGTCAAGCTGTATTTTTGTTTCAAAGAAAACATTTCCAGCGGCGGCACTTACCTTTGTTAGTTTCCTCATTTAGAGGGATTCAAATGCAGAATTACCTGTTCTCAGTATAACAGCAATGTTCCTAGTCTACTTGTCTGGAAAGCCTTGGTGTCATTTGTACATTCTGCTTTGCTGACTGACACTTCTCTTCCTCTTAGGGACAATGTGGGACTGGAAGAATTTTTTCACATCAGTACACCTTTCTGTTATTGATTTTTAACTTTGTTCCATGGCAGTTGGAGCAAACTATATCATTTCAATCCTGTTTGATCTAATGATCAACTGTTTTATGGCCTAGGTGATGCTCTATCCAGAAGAATATTCCATGTATAGTGGAGAATAATATGTATTTTGTTGTTCTTGGATGGAGTATTTAGGTCTGCTTGGCTTCTAGTGTTGGTAGTCAAGTCTTCTATTTCCTTGATAACCTTCTGTCTAGAAGATTCCAACCATTATTACAAGTGGGGTAGAGTCTCCAACTGTGACTGCTGAATTGTCTATTTCTCCCTTCATTTTTATCAGTTTTTGCTTCATGTATGTTGAGGCTCTGCTGTCAGGTGGATACATGTTTGCAACCGTTATACCTTCCTGATGAATTGACACTTTGATCATTAGAAAATGTCCCTCTTTCCCACTAATAAGATTTTTTAATTTTAAAGTCCCTTTTGATATTGACATAGTCACTCCAGCTTTCTTATGCCTGTTATTTGCATGATATATCTTTTCCTATCCTTTCACTTTCAATAGATTTGTGTCTTGGATCTAAAGTGAGCACCAGTGCAAACAGTACAGAGTCAGATCTTGTTTCTTTAATCTAGTCTGACAACCTCTGCCTTTTGATTGGACTCTTTAATCCATTCACATTATTGATATTATTGACATCACTGGATTTATGCCTGCGATTTAACTTTTTGTTTTCTGTATGTTTTGGTCTGTTTTGTTGTTGTTGTTGTTGTTGTTGTTCCTCTACTTCTCCTTTAACATTTTCTTTTACATTAAGTGAATATTTTCAAATATATTATTTATGACTTTTTCACTTACAGGGATTTTTGCTTATTTCCTTTGAAGTAGCTCTAGCACTTACCTCACATCTTCAGAGTGTGATGTGGCAACTTCAGGCCTATATAGCTCTATTTTCCTTTTTCCCCTTTTTGGTATTACTGTTACATATATTTATAAATGTTATGGTTCAAAAATACACTGTTATCATTACTTAACTATGGTTTTAAAGACTCCATGAAGAAAAGCAAGTATATACTTAAGAATATTTGCCAAAAAAAAAGAATATTTGCTATGTTAACCTTCTTGCCTTTTCAATTAAGCACTTTGCTTGACTCCTGACAAGCACTTCACAGAAAGTGGTAAGAACAATTCTACAACTCAAGACAGGTCCTCTTTGGCTACGATATAGCTGGGTTAGCTCAAAAGGTAATAGAAAAGTGACAACTGATGTATCATGAAATAAATACATTTTCTATTTTTACAACTTGCTCTAATGTTGTATAGTATGTTTTGTACAAAAGTGGCAGAAAGCTGAAAGACAAAAATCTGAATGTTGCTAACAAGATAACTGACACTGATGAGTAAACCAAATACATATTATGGCTCATCCAAAATGCCTGGGACCAGAAGTGTTTTGGATTTCTAATTTTTTTCCCAGATTTTGGAATATTTGCATTATACTTACCAGTTACTACTCTGAAAATCTGAAATCTGAAATGCTCCAATCAGCATTTCTTTTGAGCATCATATTAGTGCTCAAAAAGTTTCAAATTTTGGAGCATTTCAGATTTCAGATTTTCAGATTAGGGATACCCACCCTGTTTTCTAATATATTTCTATAGGTTTAAGAAAATCACTTAGTAGAAGGTTGATTCAGCCTTCAACTAAAACACTGGGTTTACAGAATAACAGTCATATTTCTCTACCCTGAGTCTTTCCAATTTATATTCTCTTGCTCCATTTTCATTAGAAAGATTCCAAAGATTTCAGTGATTTTTCTAACAAAGTTCTAGGATCTCTAAACTTAGGATTAGTGTCCAGTCAGTGTTATGTCTCTCTCTCATGAGAGTATACAGTAGTTGAATCCACAAGAATATAGTATGATAATGGTTTTTCCAAGCAATGTGTGCTGTGGACCACTCCACTACTAAAGAAATATTCAGGAATTTTCAAGCTGCAACCATTTGGTAGGTTGAAATCAACCATCGTGGGGAGTATTTGCACCACTTTGAAAAATGCTACAAATTGTTATCTCCCTCCCCAGCTGCCCCTCTAAGCCCGTCCCAGCTAGTTTACCAGCATACCATGGACCCTACAACAGTAAGAAAAGCTTAAATCTAGGCCAATACTGTCTATTACCAAGACAGGGAAATGTGAACGCCCCTTTGATAAACATTTCCACCACCAGGATGTTTGAGCTGTAGTGTTAAAACCAGAAATCTGGAATCCTCAATTCTTTAGACTATCACAACCTCTCACCAGGTTTACAAAGGTGTTATGATGTTACAAAATAGCTACACTGAGAGCAGTCTTAGTCTTCCTGATTCAACAATGTGGTAAGAAAGGATTCGTATGGACTTGTTCATAGTCTCTATTCAAGGTTAAAGAAGGAAGCTTTTATTTTTGTTACAGTGACATACACAAACTATTTGTATACATCACTGCACCAGATAATTTAATATGATGGAAGAAACAATTTACTTCAGAAAAGCAATCTAGATTACACATCTAACCACACTTAAGAAATAAAGCAGTAATAAACACTGCTTACAAATCCTGCCTGTTAAGTAAAGGAACCCATCCTTTCTGACCCCTCTACCATCCATCATCATTGATTCAATATGCATTTGTAATGCCTACTACATGCACTAGTAACTGTAGTAAGCGCTGCACTGTGACTGTAGGCAAAACTCTAAGAGGAAAATGTGAGGAGACCCCAGCAGACGTGAGAGGGTGAGGGTGTGCAGCAGCAGGTTGCATCTGTTACCAACTTTTTTCTCCACATATAAGGGCAATGTTAAACAGTTATTAAATAGCTAACCACATGTTGTGGGGTGGGCCTGCTGAAATAAACACACTCCTCCAGGACAAAACTCAGTGACATTTCCCTCCAGCTCCGCTCCTCCTTCGCAGTGGGCTGGACTCCCAAGACGTCTGCCCCTTGGGTTCCCGCAGTGGATCTCCACCACAGATGAGGCCATGCATGAATGCTACCACACACATTTGTTTCCATTGCCATGCTCTTCCGTCCTCTTCCTGCCCTTTCCCACTTATCCACAGACTCTAACTTGCTACTTCCAACTGTTACCTTAAATAAAATAATTTTATACCCCACGCTTGGTAGTTAGGGAAAAATTCTAAGATACATCCTTCAAAGTTTGATAAATTTCCTGTGTACAGCATAGCCCCACAAAATACAGTGAAACAATAAAAGATGTTATTTTATAGTGAAACAATAAACGGCATTCTATCATAGTGAAAAAATTAACGAACATCATATTTTTGGTTAAATGATACTTTGTTATTTGCATGCTTTGCTCTTTAAATTTTTTAAATTCATCTTCTAGACTTTCCCCTAGTTCTTTATCTGTCTTCAATTTACCTGCCTTCTCTCATTTTGATTTTCTGCTATTTCTCCCTGAAACTTATATTCTTCAGTTTTATGCAACATGTCTGCTCTCCTCTCTAAGGAAACATGACAACAAGTCTCTATGAAGGCAAAATATCTATACAAGCTTGCCTCTTTCTTTCTTTCTGGTCTTACACAGAGAATACAGTAGCAAACCTGGAGAAAAGCCTAAATAGATGAAGAGTGACACATACTATCCTCAGAAGTCACCCCGTGGCATTATTTCTACAGAAAATACTGCGACATATGGCATGAAGTCAATTACCTACGAAGCAAAGTGAAACAAACAGAACCTGGGTTTTTCCCCTTATACCACTCTTCTATGAGCCCCAAATGAGCCTCTAAGATAAGATGCATTCCTTTGTTTTTCACAGTCCTCAGGGATGCTGTCAAAGCAGCTCAAATCCACATGTCATTACCTTAATTACTTTATCTCTCTTGTCAAAAAATGTAGCAGTGGACATAAATATGTATTTAATATAATGTAAGACAAATTTTAAAAAACATTTTAATCTCTCTAAAATCAGGATGCATCTTCTAATCAATTATAAGAGCACTGTGTCATAACTTAATTGGCAGTGACTTTTCTCCTTGCTAAAGGATGCATAAAATCATTGTGCATCTTGCAATCAATAGCATTTTGAAGTCAATGAAATATGCTATAAGTATGCACAAGAATGTGAGTTTTTCTATGAATCATCCTATAAAATTAAAATCAGGTTAGCTATTTAAGTCTCTAATTTAATAAATGACTCAACAGACGGTGGTAAGTAACACTGTTAGGAAATATTGAGAATTTTTGCCTTTCATATTTCATAAGAAGCAATGTTTTGTGATTCTGAACTTAAACACAATAAGGACAGGATATTTGAAGACATTTATTTTACATTAATGTACTACAAAATGCTTTGTTTATATCATTATGCAAATCATCTTTTATGAAGCTGGCAGTCTATCTGTGAAAGGCAATGATCTCTTGGGATTTGGCATTTTTAAATCTCAAAATATTGACACAGCATTTTAAATCTCAAAATATTGACAACATAAAAGTATAATGGCTAGCACATGATACCTTTAACTTATACAAATGACACAAATAATGAAAATAATACTAATTTCTCTGTAATTCAAGCTCATAGCATTCAGTATTATACTAAGAGAATATACTTCATAAGACATGAATATTTAAATTTGAAATTTTACTAGTAAAAGAAGGAGATGAGTTTCTTTTCCCAAAAATAAAAAATCTGTTGCTGTTTTCCCAAGGGAAATTTGTTAGGCACTGCTGCCAGTCTACCTCATGAATTTTTGCTCAACCAATTCAGGATTTATGATGATCTGGGTAGGAGCTGGGTTAAAGCTTGTGGGCTCCTTTAGGGCTTAGACTTTTTCTTTCCTATTTCTCAGGGCTAAAAAAAAAAAATGCTGATGCATAACAACTTATCAAATAAATTATGAGAGTTACAAGGAGAAAACATGATAATTTTTAGTGTATTTAACATTAAGAGAGTAGGAACTACAAATACTGTCATTTAAAATAAACCTCTATTAAACACGTTCATTAAAATATCTTATTTCCTAATAATTAAGAAACCCAAAGACCATAACTGGTTAAAAAATAAACTAGTTAGCATCAATATAATATTAAAATGATAAAACTGCATTCCTTTAAAAACACTCTATCATTCAGACATCTCACAAAAATACTACACTAGCTTTTCCACTAGCTCTATCAATATGAGCTTTCACTTTGTAAACTGTCAATACCCTTCTAAGGTAAGCCTATCAAGTTTTGTTTTATTGTACAAATGTTCTCCCAGTTTTAAAACATTTTCATCTTATCTTTTATAGTATTGACATTCTTCATTTTAATTTATAAAATATGCCCACCTTTTCTACTATACCACCTAAATTTCAGTGTTACATGGGAAGGGCTCTGTCATCCCTAATTAGAAGAATATGTTCTTGTACTTTCTTAATTATACTCAGCAGAAGTTTTAAGGAAGAGAGTGTCATTGGCAATAAAGCACTGTCTTCTTAACATAAAATATTTATTCAAAATTAGCCTTCATTTTAAAAAATGTTATATGTGTAATTAAAATTGTTTTAAATGAGAGTCACTATTTTTCACACCTTGGAAAATCATTCATGCTATCTTCAAAAAAAAATTATTATATTTTTATAATATCATTATAAAATGAATAAAACTATTATTCATGTTTTTAATGTAGAAGAGTAGGCAAGAAAGGAGCACTTTTACTGACACACTGATCCAGTGGAATGCCACTCTCACTTCTGACTTAGTCTCATTTTACACAGGAACCTAACTTCCCTCAAGCTTCCTCAGATAAGAGAAGGGTATTTCAGGGCATAAACTGTGCCTATGTTAACAAAAATCCCACTTATCAATTGACTTTTCAGAGCAAATATGAATATCAGTCAGTATCACTATAACAGATTTCCTTACTATATTTCTTAACCCATATAAGCTACCTATATATATTTAGGCCCTCTTACACTTATACAGATGGTAATATTCACAGAAATTATTTAAAAAAATAAAAACGTTCCGGGGCTGAAGTATATAATGTAAGAGAGAAAAAGAAATTACTGGTAATGATAGTGGCAATTGTAGGTTTTTATTGTGAGAGAATAATGTAAAAAAAAAAAAATCATAATGCAAAGCTGATGTAAAATCTCTACCTTTTTCTATGGCCATTGAATGAATCCTATTTTATTCTGGATCATTTTAACATTTTTGTAGGTGACTGCTATCATAATCTCACCATTCAAAAGGGTAAGTTAGAACAGAAAGAAAACTGTACCAGAAATTCAACTATCACTGTAATACAGATCTTACCCAGTTATACCAGGGAATACTATCAGAACAGCACAGTCAAGACGCGGGCCTAATTTTCCTCATGTACTTTCTGGTTGCACTCCCTTGGGTTAAATTATTTAACATCATTCAACTTCAGCTTCTTCATCATGGCAAAATGATTAATTTACCTATAAAATGCTCAATTTCTAACATAAAATCTATTAGTACTTTATATCACATTCTCAGAAAATTCTGATTACACAATATTCAAAAACAGAAGAAATAATTTTGGATATCCTAAATGGTTAAAATAATTAACAACATACACAATTAAGTGAGAAATTACTAAAAATAAATAAGATCTCCATCCATGTGGGGAAAAAAAATTCAAACATGATTTGGGATGAGAGGGAAGGTCAGAGAAGAAACCGGCAAAGAAAAGAATGAAACAAATATAAACTTGTTTATGATACATCTAAAGCAATACTTAAAAGGAAATTAACAGCTTTAAGTGATTCCAACAGAGCAGAATAAAGACTTAAAAATGAAAGAGCATTCCAAGTCAAGAAATATGAGTAATAGAATAAAACAAAAGAAAAAGACAGGAAAAGACAATAAAGGACAAAATTTAATGAAACTAAAAAGGATGAAACAAGAGAGTATCATGAAAATCAGATGTTGGCAGAATAAAAAGAAAGTAAAACATAGAAAGCTGGCAACACTAATTAAGAAAACGAGGAAAGGCACAAACGAATGATAGAAGCAATAAAAAAATAGACATAACTACACGCCAAATACTACAACTGATTTTTTTGCCAATAGATGTGACTGCTTAGAGAAGATGAATACATTATAAGAAAAATACAACTTCGTAAAACTGAAGAGAAAATCGAATGTCTGGATAATTTCTTATTGTTAAGTACACTGAATTGGGAGTTAAAAGCCTACCCTGTAGTCCCTCCCAAAAATCAAAATATGTTATAAGATTTGCCTACAAAGGTACAATTCTAATATTAAACAAATAGCTCCATGGGAATCAGAAGCACATAGTCCTCAGATCCTCTTATCAAACTAGTATAACCTTAAAATCAGGCAAAGAAAACTAGAAAAAATAAATAAAAATATAGACCAATGTCTTGAACATGGATTCAAAATTCTTCAACAAAATGTTAACAAATCAAATCTAGCAGTGATTAAGATTAAACATCATGACCAAATTGGTTTAAAGATATGTAAGTCAGATTTAAACACCAGAATAAAAGAATAAAAGACATAATAAGATCATCCTTACATACAAACAAAACATATGTGATAAGAATAAAAATCCATTTATGATTTTTAAAAAGAATTTGAACAAATAAAAAACAGAAAATAACACCTTTAAGCAACTAAAAAATATACAGACTATCTTCCCACACAAAAAAAAAATTATAAGCATTTTCTTTAAAATCAGGAACAAGTCTAGGATGCCAATACTACTGATCTCTGTTGGCATTCTACTGGAGATGACTGAGCAAGACAAGAAAAATAAATAAAAGAAACAATGATTTCAAACTGAAGAAACAAAACTTTCATTATTCCCAGTTGGTATGACAAGAAAATCTAAAAACACCAGCAGATAATGTTCACATTTTCACCAGCCAAGTAGCTGGATATAAAATAAATATTCAAAAATATATCGCATTCTTATTTGCCAGGAGCTAGAAAACAATTTTACAAAATAAATCATTAAAATGGCCAAAACACTTAATTCTAAGAAATAGAGCAAAAAAACATTAAAGATTCATATGGAGAAAAGAAACTAAAGAAAACACAAGTATCAGAAATATACAATCTTTTTGAATAGGAGGTCTAAAAACTGTGAAGATGGTCAGTTTGCCACAGAGTCAATGAAACTCAAACAAAATTCCACCAAGTTTTATAAAAACCTGATTTTAAAATTCAAATAAATGAGCAAGAAACTAGAAATAGTCTAAATATTCCTGAAGGCAAATAACACAAGGAATCTGCCCTACTGTATACAGTGCATACTGTTTATTGTACACTGTATGTGAAGATAATGAAGTGGTAATTAACACACTGTGATATTAGCAAATGGGTAAACAAATTAACAGAACAGAACAGAGTGCTAAGAAACAAACCCATACAAAAATTAAAAATTACTATGAAACTGTAAAAGGAAAACATACTAAACGTTTCAGGGACATTTAACAATATTAGCAATGGTTATCCATTTGAGAAAAAAAAGAAACTTGAATCCTAACACACTACATTAAAAAACTAAATATATTATTTTTAAAATGAACAACTCCAGATGGATTTTTAATGTGAAATGTGGAAGTCTTTTAGAAGAACATATAGAAAAAATGTGTGTGTGTGTGTGTGTGTGTGTGTGTGTGTGTGTGTGTGTGTGTGTGTGTATACACATACTTAAGACTGTGTGGTAGAGAAGAATTTAAGACAAATAAAATATAAACAATGAATCACAAAAGCAAGAGATTAATAGGTTGACAATATTAAAACCAAGAGCTTCTATTCACTAAAAGGCACGTAAAGTATAAAATTAAGCTGAAAAATAAAGCATAAAAAATGCATAAAGATACTTATTCAAAATATATTAAGAAAAAAACAACTCAAATTTTACAAAATGGACAAACAATGTGAGCAAGCATTTCAGTAAGGTGGAATACAAATGAAGACATGTTTGACATTATTAAATTAAATGAGCAGGATGCCATTTGCCTGAGGCTGTCTCCTTACTTTGAGTTAAGACCAAACAAACTACAACCTAATTTAGAGTATTTTTTGGTAACAAATAGCTACTTTTTATCCAATCCCAGGCAGCTAACTGATCAGATCATGACCAAATAAGGCAATTGCTTAATCACACCCTATCCAAATAAGGCAGATGCCTAGTTGCAGCCAATCAGGTGATTTCTCACTTTGCTTCCACGTTCAGCCTATACAAGCTTACTGCTCACACTGCTCAGCACAGCCCTCTGAACCTCTCTCTTCTGGTTCTGAAAGATGCCTGATTCATGAATCATTCTTTGTTTCAATAAAATCTGTGAAACTTCTTGTGTCTAAAGATTTTCTTTTAACATTAGTAATCAGGGAAACAAAAATCAAAGCAGAATAAAAGAGTATTTAACATCTATTCAATTAGAAAAAAATTGAAAAGACTAAAAATACCACGTACTTGATAGCACAAAATGAATTCTTGAATGCTGATGGTGGGAATGCAAAAAGTTTCCCCAAAAAGACTCTGGAAAACAATATAGCATCATTTTGTAGAACTCAGCATCCACATTCCCTATATATGCTCTAGAAAACTCACACATGGGCACCAGGATTTAAAAATATTTATACCTGCATTGTTTATGACAGCAAAAGGTGGAAATAATTTAAATCTATCAGAAGAATGGGCCAACAGTTTCACACAGTGCAATATTATTACAACAACGAAAAGTAACAGCTCTGTGCAACAGCATGAGTGAATCTTAGGAACAATGTTAAGTGAAAAAAGCTGCAGAAGACTATGCATAATTTCATTTTATTTAAAAGTTCAAACTCAGGCACAACTAGAAAATATATCGTTTGGGGATACATACTTCTATGACATAATTGTTTTTCAAAAGGACTGAAATGATGAATACAAAACTGAGGACAGTAAAACCTCTACAGAAGAGGCAATGGGGTAAATTGCCGATCAGCATGTGGATGGATACAATGGTATTGGCAATTGCCGTTCTGAAATTGAGTGTGAGAATCAAAGACTACCATGTCATTCTTATGGTTTGTATTTTAATATGCTACATATATTAACTTATATGTGTCAAGCATTATATGATACAAGTTTAAAACAAAGTATTAAAATTAAAGCTTGAGACAGCACATAAAAGCTCTCCTAATCGATCTACTTATTTCTTCCCAGTTAATTTTAATCATATTCCATTACCACATCTGTGACAGTCACTATTTCATTTAAATCCCACTCAATAATTTTAAAAATAGTGTCACCCACAATGCATGTTAGGAATCAGGAGATAGCACTGTAAGGAAAAACATAATGACATTATGGAGAATTGTGTGAATGTTGCATCCTTATATTTATCCCCAAATTGATTAAAATCAAAATAAATCAAATTAAAGTCATCTGATTTTCATTTGAAAGCAGAGAAAAAGAATAAGTACATTAACACAATTTAGTGCATTTCTTTATTCTATTGGTGTATGACAGGCAAAGTCAGTTTCTTTGCTTCCATATTATATTAAACAGATTTAATTCTCTTTAAATTGTTAAAATACAGGAGGAAATGTCTTTTTAAATATATTTATGAGCAAGTTGCTTTTAAGACCCTACTACTATGCTAGATACTTCTGAAAATAAATTAGTTACTTGTCCTAATAAGTACAAAAAAGAGGGAAGGGGAAAAAGAGCCTCATGTAAGTTAAAGACCACATAACCTACAACGGAGACAAAGCCTTAGAACTATAAGCAGTGTTTAAAAAAAATTTTTTTTTAAGCCAACATGGTTAAACTTAGAGGGTGAAAAAACCCAAAGTACATCAGAAAAACAATGTAAAAGAGATCTATCATAGATGACTTACCGTAATCTGAAATGGATGACTATATTTTTAAAGTATATTCTTTGATGGAAGAAATGAAATTTCCTTTAAAATAAAATAGGTAACAGCAAGAAAAGGTTTGAAAATTCTCAATACCTCTGTTATTCAAAGACTTTTTTTTCATGTGGTTAAAGAGAAATTGATATTATTCCTTACTTACATTTGAAAGAGAAAACTATTTTATTTTTAATTTGCCCAGAATTTCTGTATAAAAATGAAAGTCAAGTAGTAATTCTATGCAGTGAACTGCACAGAACAATGCTCACTTGGTATTCATCGTAGCTTTTAAATAAATGTAGCCTGCCAACTGTAGCCCAATCCATTATTCTGAACCTTATTATCCAATTTCTCTTTCTAGAACCTTTGTTCCATTTCCTCCTTACTATCAGGCATTTAGTTCACTGTTCTGAAAACTCTTTGCCAAAGAAGTAACAAGGAAAAAAAAAGACAAGCTCACATTTACTTTGCTACTTGAAGCAGCTCTAAGCCATGACTAGATGTAAAAAAAAAAAAAAGGCTGTCTCTAGACAAAGAAAACTTTAAAAGTATGGCCTCTTATAACCCAAGTGTCATAAACACCTTATGCATTTAAGAGGAAGAAACCTTCAGTCAACCATTCAAAGGGACAACATGACCATGCCTGGAGACGTCTCTACTCTTTCTATCCTTGCTTTTCTGCAAGAATGTCATTAGAGGGTGAGATATACATGGCCCTTCCAGAGCTCCCATGAAAGGAGTGTGGGGTGAGGAGAAGGAAGACATGAGGGGTGCTACACAGCACCCCATAAATGTTAAGATCAACCCCAAACTACCTTGGAGGCTTCACAGGCTGGTCCAAGGGATGGAGAACTGGGATGGCAAGAAATTATTTACCCTACAGATACCTACTCAGCAGTCTAACTAGATTTAAAAGCTGTTTTTTTTCTTCTGTAAAAAGGCTTTCCATTGGAATCCTATTTAGCTAAATTACTCTGTCAAAACAGTCTACTATAATTTGAAGATATAACAAGGCAAAATAAATAACAAATCATGGAATATAAATGTCATAAAGAGAACTTTATCTTCTCACAATATTAAAAGCACATAATTTTCCTCATTAATAGACAGTGTTTAAACACTATTCATCTCACTATTTGATCATCCCCATGTGCTCTTCTGCGTCGCATCTAATTTTTTATATTATTTGGAAAGATAGTCAATTGTTTTCTATGGTAAAAACCAAGTTTCTCCTTTCAGGTTTTAGTTTTAATACAAGATTATACCCATTGTAGCTAGTGAAATAATCCAAATGCATGTAACTGAGTGGGTCATCTTCCCTTGCTCCTCTTCCCACGGTTATACCCGTATCTATGAATAAATCCTTTCCAACACTGTCCAATCTCATAGAAGCCTCTGTGTGTGTACACATACACACATATCTACTTGTATATACACTAGACTTTGTTTTCACACAAAAAAGGATGTTTTACATGTACAGTGCAATGTTTTTCTTATTTGATAAGTCATCGCTATCAACTAAGGTAATTAACATTTTTTTCAAAGCTGCATGATATCCCAAAGTATGAGTCTATTACAAATTATTCAACTATTCTTCTACTGACTGGTATTCAGGCTGTTGTAGTTGTCTTAGGTTTTTGTCATTACAAAAAAAAACAAAACTGCATCACACGAACACACACATGAAGACGCATGAACATAGCCAACTGTGTCTCTTATATTGTTACTTTCATTGCTATAGGACAGTCTCACAAACAGGACTTTCAAAAGAGCTACAGTAATCTTTCATACTTCCACCAGTCATACATTAATATGTGGGAAAGAGCTACAGAATGTGCTATGTAACTAAAATGTTTCATAAAGCAACGTCCATAAAATTTTAAGTATCAATAAGTTCAAAGGGATTTCTAATTTTGTGATGTCTATATTGATTTACTTAATAAGGCTGCATTTATGAGGTATATGTACAGGCATCACTGCAAGAATAAAGTTTATATTCAAGCTCATTTTAATTTACCTTTTTTTGAAACTTCTGCCCCATTAAGTTCTTTTTGTGCTTCTTCAATTTTGTCTAAGAAAAACAGAAAAAATTATAAATTAATTTACCTTAGACAAATAAGAATACAGTAAAGCAAACATACTACTCTTAAACAGTGTCAGATACATAGTAATAAATATGTGTTGAATAAATTATGAAACAGATATGTATAAACTGTTAAAGTAAGGATATATTTCCTTTTAAATTTATAATTTTAATCATTTCTTAGTCACAAGGACTACTTCCAATTAATAAATATTTCCATAATGCAAATAATGAGTGCACTTTAAATACCAAACTACAGCTTTAAAAGTTTAGTAATCTAATACAAGTATCTAAAAATAATATTATCTTTACATACAAAGTACCTAACAGGGATTTAGAGATATAACAAATGCCTACTAGCTTAGAAATGACCAGACTAGGCAGAACTAAGACCTAAGACAGAAGACAGAAAAGGATGGAAAAACAGAGGCGAGGATGAGCTGAAATGTGGCATGGCAGAAAGTGTCTATCCCTTGCTGGCGGCACAGAGCTGGCAGCATCTATGAAGTATGAGGGCAGGGAATAAAGAGATTAAAGAGATACTATATACAACTGACTGCATAACGGTTAGACACGTGCACAGTTTTGCCAGATAGATGTAACCCAGGAGCAATAACTAACAGAGCTAGGAGCAGTGCCTTGGTCCTGCTGTTCTTCGATCTGGGGCTCTGGGCACACCTGGATTTTGTAAATATATGTATGCTCTACTTCAATACTAATTAATTTAAATTTTATAAGGATATACATACTTCATGACATGGGCAGTAATCAATTACAAATTTAACACACTGGTCTAGGTACTTATTAAAATGGTAAAAAGAACAAATTCCCAGGGTACTATTTTGTACTGAACTGAAGACAATATTGGTAATTATATAACATTTTAGACATCCGAAATATGAAAGTACAATTAAGATAAGTGCATCGGCCTCAGAAATTGTCTCCAATGCTGACCCTACCACTTGCTCACCAGCCATGGAAGATATAACTTCCAATATGGTATCCTACCCCAAATAAACAAAAGTCAGACACCACACACCATGGGCCCTTCAAACTATGATCTACCTGCCTCTCTCCCTATCTTGCCAGAAAAGCCAAGAAATTCAGAGAACCTTCTATTTACACATCAAACATCCTTCCACTGCATATTGATCCAACCTGCCAAGGCAACATGCGAGCCGCAGAACAAAGGAAGCAAGCTAGTTTGAAATATGAGACATTACATCTCAGCAATAGTCAAAAATAACTAAATTCTCATCCTGATAAATGTATTGCCCACGGCAATGTCCTATTTGCTTCCTGCAAATTATCAGATCTAGAATATAATTTGAGAGTACTACAGGCAATCTTTAGAATAAGACAATTTTTCTGATTTACAAACTTTACGATTTCTCATGAAACGATGAGTGAAGCTGAAAACAGTCCTGGAAAAAACACACATTAAATGCAGAAACTGGATCTTGCGTTCAGTGGTAGTTTTGCTTCAAAGAGAAAAATACGGAATGCTTGCATGAAATCTTTATTAACACAGTGTAAGCAATCAAAGGCTAAGGCCCCCTTTTAAAAAATGAAATACATGAGTTACTTGTAGATATTCAAACTATAAATAAACAAATCACATAATATATAGTACTTGAAAAACATCTAAAAGGAGTTTTATTACCAAAGCACTGTTATTTCTATTGCCAGTAGTTCACCCAAACTTAAGAATCATAAATAATATATATGTATTATATATTCACAGTAGTAACAACTGTGCTTAATAGTTTATGTGCACATAATTTTGCATTATATAATAAAAACAACTTTTTCTTAACAGAATCAATTGTGGCTTAAAGCAACAAAAACTCATGATTAACAAACACTTAACAGAATAGCTGCTATTTAGTAATTGAAGTCTGGCCACTTTCTGTTTGCACTTCAACATAACAAAACTCTTACAAAAATTACCTGTTTATATTTGCTTACAAAATACTAGTCTCCATTTTTAAAATTTTCAGTCAAGTTACCTTTTTATCTTGATAATCACTGCACATAAATTTAGACTATTGATTTAGGACATCTACTACATTAACTAGAATAAGCACTTCCTCAAATACTTCTATCCATAGCTCCAGGTCAACAGGTAAACAATCGCCAATTTGCTTCTAACAGCCATTATAAAAGCTTTTGCTTTGGGCAAGTTTTATTAAAATTCCTGTTTATATTTAGCCTGTTTTTATAATTCTCCTGGTAAATATGATATGTTTTAAAGATACTCTACAAAATTACAGAGAAAGTAGTCATTTATTATATGCTCTTAATTCATACAAGACAGTTTACTGATATTTAAAGCATTATTTACATTTTTTTACCATGACACAGAAAAAATATATTTTTACATTTCAACCCATATCCCACGTGCATATATATTATGCATACATGTAATTCAGAAGCAAATGTCTCCACACTCTACTTTCTATTCTTCCCTATTAAAAATGAAAAATTCTGCCCCTATTGCAACTACATTAATTTTGCAACTCCCCGCTGGACTATAAATCTATACCTTGAAGTTCACCAATACAAGAGGCAATTTTGAACACATCCTTTTTGCCAAACCTTTACCAAGGATAACACTTCCCAGCAATCACATCTCTCGTTAAGTCTTGATTTGGGGGAGGGGGAGCAAAGGGGGGAAAAAAGGTATCTTAGATTCTGAGACATCCCCTAATATGCCCTCCCCATCATCACTGGGATCTGGGTTAACAACTGCACAAAGAACTACACATTCAGAAATAAATCATAGTTTCTCTGTTGCTGTTACCTAAAAATAAAAGTAGATACACAAACAAAAAGACTACTCATATTATATCAGTAAATCTGAAGCCAGTAATATGCATTCTTACTATAATGAGTTCTTACTGTATTTTAATTAACATGCAATCTTAATTCATTCCATTTTTACATTAAATATACTTGAAGGAGTTGTCAGTTGGAAAAAAAAAATCTCAGCAAACACATGAATAGATCACCAATCTTTAAGATCCAGAGAGGCCAGTGGCTAAAAGAGCTATAGGCTAGAAGAGAAGTAACTAATAGCATAGATTACATTTTTGTTCTGCAACTATTACAAATGTATACATTTTTACTGTTTTTCTTTCTTCTCCTTTAAAACACAGAAACTGTTAATGACAAAGGCTAAGAACTATCCTGTATGATACCTTAAATAAATTAAAAATTTTGTTTGTGCAAGAAAATGATGTAAAAATATCTCATTTTCATCATTCACAAATAATCACAAAAGAAGTCTGTATTAAACATAATCTGAAACCACTGAACAAAAGAAAAGAGTCCTAGAGCCCTTAAGAAATAATATTCTTTCTTTTAGGGCTTCTGGAAGAAGACTAAATAACTAAAAACAAATCATTTATAAAAATTAAATAATCTTAAAATAAGGATTTACAGTAAGCCCTTGCTTTCTGGCCATTCTTCAGTCTATGCGCAAAAAAATGTGGGGGGGGTGGGGAGGGTCTCTCTCACCATCTCAGAGGCCTGAATCTCACTCCCCAAGAGCTGTGGGATCTCATGCATCACAGTTTAGGGAAGCAGCTCACTAAGCTGTTAGGATTTGGTTCAATGAATGCTGTGTTTTTACTGTACTGAATGCCTGCTCTGTGTCAGGTACAATGTGGAGAGTTACAGGGACAAAGGTATCAGGCTCTCCCAGAGGGGTTTCTACTTTACCGTATCCTTACAATCATTTTACTATCAACTTGATGGTAAATAAGGCTCAAACTCCCCTTTGTGGTTAAAAGGTTCTTTAGTGTAGTTCTTTGTGAAATTGTTAATCCAGATCCCAGTGATTGTGGGGAGGGCATGTTGGGGGGATGTCTCAGAATCTAAGATACAATTTTTTTTCCTTTCTCCCCCTCCCCTAAATCAAGAATTAATGGTGAGAGATGTGATCTAGTTACCTCTTTGCCCTTTGCCACTTCCGTTCTCTCTTCAAGATCAGCCACAGTCAAGTCCAGGCTTAACCAGAGCCTGGGACTTAACAGCACTCTGTCCTCTTCTCTGAAGGTGCCTCCCACAATGTCTGTTCTCTGCAC
Organism: Cheracebus regulus; assembly: GCA_963574635.1. Taxonomy (NCBI): domain Eukaryota; kingdom Metazoa; phylum Chordata; class Mammalia; order Primates; family Pitheciidae; genus Cheracebus; species Cheracebus regulus. The sequence continues at coordinate 10,313 of CAUYQU010009691.1, read as the reverse complement.
GGCATCCTTTCAAGATGGGGCTTCTCTGGGCAAACTTCCCCAACACCCTTGTCCAAAGCCCATCACTCTGTCCTCTGTACCACCAGTGAACGTTGTGCATAGAACCCACAGAATTGTTTCTCTATAGCTGCATAGCTCCTGATCATTAGTAATAATGGCAATTAGATGGAGCTGAGTGGTTTACAGATCATATAAACACTGACAGGACAATAACCTGCCAAGTGACACAGAACCTGCATCTGAAAAGAAAAAGAGAAAAAAGCACCTACACGCAAACTGAAAACTGGCACTGGGTGGTTTCGCTTAAGAATCGAGCATGTCAGCATCATTAACATAAATGATTTCAACATTTGGGAAGCTCTATCAGTACACTAAAAGCACTCAAGTCAACTATTACTCCCTTAGATCTAGAAGAGATCTGAGTCACGTCTCACTTCTGTTAGCTCATCTTTCTCTCTCGCTGTTCTGCTGGGCAGCACCATATAGCTTCTGCACTAAGACCTGTACATATTCAGCCTGATAAACCCACACTGGTAACATTTTATGAAGTAGATCCTAATGAACTGCAAAAGGCACCTCTGTTTACTGAAAGACGTACCATCTGATTGAAAAAAGATCACCATATGTAACTGTACTATTTTTACTACTGAATAAAGCATGATTCCTACTTCCTCTCTTTATACGCCAATGCAAGCGCCTTACTCTTACTGTGAACTGTAACTGGTATTTCAACAGCACTAAATGACAATGGCATAAAATTAAAATTGTATCCCGCACACACAATCATTTATAAATGCTCTTCTAGGTGAAGATTATTCCTAGTCTTCACTAAAAAAAGTCCTAAGTTTACTTACTGAGTAAACTAAGTAAACCCACCTTTACAAGCAACCCACTTTAACCTACAAGTTTCACATCTTGAATACCTCTGGACTTACCTTTCTTTGAGGAAGTTGACACACTGTTATAATGCTGAAAATGATAGTCTAGACTAGCAGTATTTCAAACAAAAACACTGCCTGCAGTAAATGAAAAAGCAAAGACAACTCTGTGCTAAAATCCTAGAAAAACATACAATTACCCAAACTGATCCAGAATGAGGAAAGCTTGACCAGAATAACCAGCACTGATAAAGCTGAGAAAGTTGCCACAGCATTACACATTAATTTGCTCATTTAAAAGGTTCCAGGCCCAGAGAATTTTATTATCACCTTCTTTCAAATTTTAAAGAAGAATGCATGTCCTCAACTGCTCCAGAGCCCAGGATAACAAAGAAGGCGTTCTACATCATTTTATACAACTGCCATGCCTCAAATACCAAACCCAGCCAGAGGGGCAAAAAAACCAACACCACACATGAACACAGCATTAACAATCTATATCAAGAAACACATTCACAGAAAATAAGAAGCAAAGCTATTTCAATATTCTGAAGCAACATATAATTTATCACAGCAATAGGACAAGGAAGGGGAGTAAAGGTTAAGTTAATGTCCCAGATGAACTTGATTAAATCACAGTATCTTTACAGTTTCAAAAAACCCTTAATATTAAATAGGAAAGGATATTCATCATATTAACCAACCATGTTGCCGGTCCCCCGGCAGCTCTGGTAGGGAGTCTTCCCTGACACCTCCCGCAAACTCCTCTGTGCCCCCGACGCTCTTTTCTCACCCCTAGAGCAGCAATGGTCCTCACAGCATATTCTGAGAGTCCGTTTACTTGCTTTCCACACTAAACTGTATCTTACTCAACAGAGTGCATAGTTGCCAGGGTCACTAGGCCCTGGATCCATAGTTTTCCAATAAATGAACTGCTGTTGCGGTATTACTACAGCATTTTTATTAATAATAACTTGGCAGGAATCCTATATACAAAACAATATGGAGCTGGTTAAACAAATACTTAAATATTTCTATACAAGAATATTGTTTAGCCATTAAATGTATTTTTAAAAAATACTTACTGATGGAAAATGCTCAACATGTTATGTAAAAAACACCTGATTTTAAACATTTTGTGTCATGAAGGTGAATGTGTAAAAATGTACAGACAAACACACATACACTTGACAAGCATATACACTTACTTGTATGTCTATAAAGAAGGCCCAACTGGGTATCTGGGGTTAGTGCATTAACAGACACTTTTCATTTTACCATTTATGTTTTCTCCAATTACTAAAGTACTGAAAATAAATACATATCTTAACATAAACTGTATTATTTAAATTCAATAAAACCTAACAACGTGCTAAATTATCTTTTTAAGAAAATGCTAGCTATAAAAGTTCTAAATTGCAAACTTGCAGATCATATGGAAAACTACAGAATAATTCCTAAAACATGGAACCATTCATTTGGCTCAGAATGTATTCATTAGCTCCTGGGTGCCAGCACTAAGGATACTCGAAGATGAACAACCTTGCATGCAGGAACTTTGACAAGTAAACAAGCAATTCCTAGCCATGCAGTAATGGTGCCACTATATTCACAGAGTAAAGAGCATTCAGGTAGGTGGGTATTAGGGTTTGGAAAGGCAAGGAGGCAAGTTTATTGAGAACTCAAAGCAATTTAAATACATGAATCTAGAGAGAGCAGATTCTAGCGGTACAGAGTTTGGGAGCCACTTTCTTACATAACTGGTAGTTTAAACCATAGCCTAGTGTTGGTAGAAGCAAAAATAGAGCTTTCTATGAAAAAATTTGACCACAGGTATCAAGATCTTAGAAAATCCTATCTTTTAATAGAGTGATTCAGTCTACACTGAGACTATGAAAGAAGTGAAACAAATGCTACTACTTACCAGAGTGCTTGTCATGATAGACAAAAACTGAATAATCAATAGTACCCAGGATATAGAAGGTGCTCAATGAATATTCGTTGGATGAATATTTAAGAAATGGTTAAATTATGGTACCTGTGTATGACAGAATATTACAGAGCCATGATCCTGCAGGTTTCTAGGACATACTGAATCAGCTACTCCAGGAATGACACTCCAGACTGTAGACATTTTAAAAGCTTTGACAAATGGTTCTCTTGGTTTAATTACTCTCCAATTAAGGCAGAATGGGAGGTAGTTCCAACTTATAGGATCAAGCAGAGGAGAAGAAACCCAAAAAAGAGTCAAAAAAGGAATAGTTGAAAAAAAAAATTAGGAGAACAGAAAAGTATTTTGGCCACAGAAGTCAAGAGAACAGCATTTCAATGTCAAATCAGCAGAGGATGCAAACGGTTAGGACTGAAAAAGCTTTCTATGAATGGAGCGATTAAGAGGCCACTGGTGGTGTTTCCCGAAGCATGTGTGGGCTGAGGAAGTGATGGGACAGGTCGGAGGGGAGAAGCGAGAGAAGAAAGCAAAGCAGAACTGTCTTACAAACTCCTGAGCTTAAAACAAGGCAGTGAACTGCAAAGGGGCATGGATAGAGAAACAAAGGGTCAAAAGAAAAGAGCTTGATTTGTTTTGCTCTTCCACAAAGTTTATAGGCCCAGTGGGAGGAGCCAATAAAAGAAAAGTGAAAATACAGGAAAGAATTAGAGGTGTGGGGAGCAAGGTTTTGGAGAAAGCACAGCAGAGCATCAGGAGTCCAGGAGGAGCATTGGTTTAAAACAGGGGAAGACCCAAGGCTGTTCTCTGAGGCCAGACGGAAGGAAGAGAGGACAGAAGGATGTCGGATGAATGAAACGTCTGCTAGTGGAAAGGATGAATTTAAGGCAATTCATATCCAACTGCCTCCCTATACCGCAGTAAGAGACACTGTTGTCTACAAAGAAAAATGAGTTTAGTGAGTGTGTAAGAGGCCACAGGGGCTGATGAAAACACGGCAAAGTCACTGACAGGAACACAGGAGCCAACCAAGTGTGAGGGCAAATCAAAGCACTGTTGAACAGCAACTAGGAAATCTGTGAATGTGGAAATCCATGCATTTTTGGTGTCTACAATCTGCACAGCAGTTTCATTTACTCTTACAAAGCTTGGCAACTCGGATGAAGACGTGGAGAAGGAATATTGCATTTGGATTTTTCCAGGAGGAAAGACGGAAAGTTCAGCGAGATGAAGGTGGTAGAGAGGAGTTCATCTGATGGATCAAATATGCAGGATGGATAGAGTCTAGAAAGGCAGTGTGAAGAGTGACACGGGTACCAAGAGCAGATGGCTGAACAGGAGAGGGGAGCTGGGAGTCTGAGTGCCCAGAGATAGAGGGAGCTGCAGGTTGTAATTGATTTCTAGGTAATGGTTCAAGGGTTTTTAGAAGATCCAGAGTGGTTATGGATAAAATAGAGTAGAGATAAAAGTTAAATGGACATGAACAATGTCTACCCTAGTGTGATAATGAGCTGTGGAATAGCAAAGATGATTAGGAACAAAACATCCTATAATAAAATTTAAAATGTGAAATGCGTCATCTTGCTATACTTTTATGATCTGCCCTTTGCAAAATTGTTCACTTATCCTTTTCAGAAAGCATGTTTCCACTGTGATGCTGAAAAAACCTTTTAAAAGTTCAAAAAGAAAAGTCAATATGAGGTCCATTATGCTTTTAAAATTATAGATCAACTAAATTTTGTGTTTCTTCTTTAAGAAAACCATCTTGATATCAAAACAGACCATGAAAATAACAAAATGTACATAGACAACAAATATGTTACACTGAGCCTCCTAAGGATTTTACATTATTTTGTTTCTTAATATATCTAATTATTTATACATACAGTATATATCAATCACCTGGTTTCATCCGGCAGCCTTGATCTGAGAATTGTGTGAGACCACCGCTCTTGAACTGCACTTTTCATAGTGGGGGAAAGAAGTTCCCCCTTATACTAAATATCTTTTTACCTATAGAGAAGGCTAGGAAATGCACTGTCTTTTATGGGTGAGCACACATTTGCTAAGAAGTAAAAATAAAAGCAAACTCCCAAAGTCTCCTTCCCAAAAGCTCACGCTATTTCAGAGCCCACAGAAGCCCAGTGAGGGGCCGAGCTAGCAGTCCAAAAGCACCTTCTTTAGATAGGTGTCAAATCCACTTAGCCCAAGGATGACTCTCTTAGTGTCACCCTTTTAGCTCCTGCTTTGATGACCCTTTATGCATCCCCTAAAACAGCAGAGCCCAACTTTTGCTGCATACTTTTTTGAAGATTTAACTTGTTTATTAATGAGAGAAACAGCAAGACATTACAACTCATTCAAGGGATAATTCAAAGACCATATATATATACACATATGTCTATATATATATGTCTATATATAGAGACATATATATATAGTCGTTGAATTATCCCTTGAATGAGTTGTTTTATATATATATATAATTTATATATATGTATATATATATACACATATATATATATATATTTTGACATTAGGAATGTCAAAATAAATTTGCTTATGTGAAAATAATCAACATCTACAGGGTAATAATCAATTGCATCTTCACTAGGCACAATTTTTATTTCCATGGACAAGAATCAAATCTGTTGTATTAATTTCTATAACATACAGGGTTGTTAAATAATTGCTGCATATTTGAGTCACTTAACATTAGTCACCTAAAAATCTTGATATGCAGGCTGCACCCACACCAATTAAATCAGCATTTTTAAAAGTTTCCCAGGTAATTCCAACATGCAGCCAACCTTGCGAATTGATGTTCTCTAAATTAACAGATATTATCTGGTCACGATCCAAAATTGTATAAAATGCAAGTAGTTAAGGGAGAAAAGTCTTATCAGCCAGCTCTTTGAAGCAATGTTTTATCAAGTACCAGGGGCAGCAGCAGCATCTGTCTGCCTTATCAAAGCTGCGGCTGATGTTAGTGGATACTGAGGAAGATAAGGAAGGAAAAGTTCAATGTGCACTTCATGGCTAAGAATGTCTAATTAAATCATACCTCTAAAATCCAGAGCCAAAGCCTATATTCTTAATAGGCATTAAACCAAAAATAGATCTAATAATTATTACTGTCAGCCCTAAACCAGAACATAATATTCCAGCTGAAAATTTAATGCTTGGAGATATAAAAACTATTTAAATATATAAAGTATTGTTATAAAGATGTTGAAAATTGACAAGCTTTCCAATATATGCTTCTAATAATATAGTTTTCTAATAATCACAACAAAATGTGTTGCCCACTGTGGGATGGATATAATTATTAGGATATGACAACATTGCTTTCCTCTTCCCACTGGCTGATTTCTGATGTAGCGAATGGAAGGAGGTAGTCATCGTAACTATGGTGGGAGAGAAAGGAACATGAAGACAGTGTTCTCACCCTGAGAGGATACATGCAAGGGTCTACTGAACTTGGAAGCTGCTAATCCAGTACAGATTCACGCATGCGCGTGCACACACACACACACACACACGGGCACAGGCACCTACACCCTGAATCTGGGGCTAAGGATGTAGATTTACGGACGGCTCGGAGAGACCCAGGAGGTGTGGATCTCAAAAAGAGTGAAAAAACAAAGTCACCAGCATGCTCCTCCAGCTTTTCAGGCAGGCCACCGCCCCAACCCTTGTCAGCAACTAACTACATGCATTTTTCCCTAAAATCAATTTTAAAAGATTTTTTTTTAAAGAGGACTCAGATACAAGGTGTTGCTATTAGCTGGGGCAAAAACATAGAAACTAAGCCACTACGTGCAGTGAACTCTGGCTGCCTCTCCAGACCTAAGTCACTCACCTTCCTGCGCCTTGTGCACTTAGCTCACCGCAGGCCAGGAACCATGAGAAGTGTACTATGCGTTGGGGCAAATCCTATTTTGATATTTCAGATTTCTGGTTCTGTTGGAACAAGACGCAGTCTGAGAAAAGCTTCAAATACTGGTACTGGGGCAGAAGATCTGAGCAACAGAGACAGACAGGGCAGGACCGAGCCTGACAATGTAGGCCAAGCCAAAGAGAAGCACACACCACCAGGACTATTCTCTCAGATGTTCTTAAATGCTAAGTTGTGCATTAGTGACTATGTTTTTTAGCTATTATTGCTGAGTCAGTGCTTTGGCTAGCATCTTTCACATCCCTTCTCTAGGAGTACTGAGATCAACAGACCTGCCTGTCACAACGATCCCATTAACTTGCCCTAAGCATACCCCTTCATCATCTTCTTACCCAAATAATGTCCTCTTCTTCTGTAATCCTTTCCAGAATCAGTAACTCTCTGTGGGGGAAATACAACAGCAAGCAAGATATAGCCTCTTTATCAAAATGGTACTCCACCACATTCTGTGATCTCAAATTACTACAAACACATCCATGTTCTCTAAGGGAAAAAGGAGAGGAGGAAGATTTCAAATGTGAGAGTAGTAGAATAAAAAACAGTGAAAATAACTGTCCAACCTTCTTTTGAATAAGAAGAGGGAGACTAAGAGGCAGAGAAGATGAGAAAGGGAAGAATGCCATTACCTTCCTTCTAGAACTCTCAACAGAATGAAATGTCAATTTGAGATAAACAATACTCTGACACTTCAGTTTTCTACTATAGACCCAACAAAAAGCTAAGACTTAAGACCTTCCAGCCCCATCTGCTGCATTTATCATCACTGTGTAGGCGCCTTCAGCTGGTGGATCTCCAGCCCCACTCTCCCCTTGTCAGTCTGGCACATTCCCTGAGGCAGCTCCTTCCTTCAGGAGGCTCTCACTTTCCCATCACGTGCTAGGAACTGCGACAAGTGCAGATAACTTCTGGCAAGGACACCAAAGACTTCAAAGCTTCTGTCCACGCTCCCATGTCACAAGAGTACCCACCTAGTGTCTTGAATGTAAACCTGAACAAAGCGTCCCTCTGGACACAATGGCACTGCAACCAGGGATTACGTTAACAGGATTATTGCCAGTGACAATAAAGTCAGGCACATCACAAATTAAATACCTTTTGCAGGCTAGGCAGAAAACCTAATCTGATATGACACACTGTTACTAAGGGCAAATGTGGTCTGGGTGCCAAACCCCAGATTTAAAACGGAATTTTTGTTACATAATCCAGTTATAATTGGGTCCTCACTTTGTGTGACTCTGGTTCACAATGCTTCAGATAATTTCCTTAGGAAGAAAACTCTGCCAGTTAAGAGAAGCTTCTGGGCTCCTCCTGGGGCTATGGAGGTTGTAGTTTAGGGCCTCGGCCTCCTATTTGATACACATCATCCCTCCAGCAAGATCCACCTCTACGGAACACTTACTCTAGGACATCTGCGCTCACATCACACAGGCTCTGAAAAGGCCTCTCTCCTGTAATGTTAAGCAGCTGACTACATCCTAATTAAAAATGAAACAAGAATTCTCTTTCCTTCGGCCCCATTCACAAATTTGGCAGAAACATTCACTCATTACCTACTGCAAAGGTATGGGTATCTGCTGTGGTCTGAACATTTTTGTCCCCTCCAAAATGCATGGGTTGGAAACTTAACCCACAGTGCGCCGACTGGGAGGTGTTTAAGCCATGGGGGCTCCACCCCCGTGATGGGTTTATGCTTTTGGGAGCAGGTTCATTCTCTTCTGCTCTTCTGCCATGTGAAGACACAGGGTTTGTCCTTCTCTTAACCTTCTGCCTTCCTCCATGTGAGGACACAGCAAGAGGACCCTCACCTGGTCCTGCCACCTTGATCTTGGAATTTCAGCCCCCAGAACTGTGAAAAGGACATTTCTGTTCCTTTATAAATTACCCAGTCTCAGGTATTTTGTTATAGCAAGCACAAACAGACTAAAACAGCATCTGTCTCTCAAAGTTGTCTTCAAAGTAATTTTATCTGATTTTGAATTATTTTTTGTGAATTTTTATTCCAAAAAGTATACCATACTTGAAATCAACAAACATGTGCTTAACTAGTAAACCATACAAGTCAAAGCCATAAACGGAGATATGCTGCACAACAAATGTATACTCACAGATAATCTGATGCTATTGAAAGAATACCTAAAAACTTAAAAGCAACCAGTGAAAATTCTTTAATAAAACATATTTATATATTTGACCATTTGAAAACAAGACCAATGGTGACAACTCTATAGGACAAACGACTCGGTTCCTTTGACAAATAACCCGCAAAAACAGCAAGAAGATAAACGGAAAGGATACCCACAGATCAAAAGAACACAAAAGATACATCAACTTATAAAATACGTGGAACTTATTTGCCCTGATTCTAACAAAATGTTTTTTAAAAGTACAACACAGGGGACAACTAGAAATTCAAACACTGACAGGATATTTGAACATATTAAGGAAATCACTCTTCTTTGTTTTTGTTTGTTTCGTAAAGGTACTGTGATGATGTAAAAAGATATACCTTATCTTTGAGAGTTTATATAATGAAGACACATGAATGAAATGATATCTCCAAGGTTAGCTTTAAAGCAACATGGGAGGGTGGAAGTAGCAGAGTGGTAAATGCAACCAGACTGGACACCAGCTGTGAATGACTACGCTGAATGACAGGTAAATGGAGGTTTATTACACTATTCTATTTTGTAACCATTTTAAAACTTCCATAATCAAATTTTTTAAAAAAAAAAAAAAAGACGAGGGAGAGATCCAAGATGGCCAATTAGCAACAGCTCAGGAATGTAGCTCCCAGTGAAAGCGCAGAGAACGAGTGGACGCCGCACTTTCTGACGAATTTTTGTTGCCCACAGACCGGAAGATTCCCGGCAGAGGAGCCACACGGGTCGCCAGCGCGACTCTTTTGGCCGGTGCAGCTGTTTTGCCGGCGCTCCAGCGCGGCGCTTCCCGGTGCGGAGTATACGGGACGGACGGGCTCAGCTGGTCCCATCCCCACAAGGAAAACAGCAATTGGAAGCGCTGAGGACTGAGAGTTTCACAGCAAGCACAGCTGAACCCGGGAAGGTCCGGCTCTGTGGGGAAGGGGCGCCCCCCGAAGGAAACTAAGAAACAGAAAAAACTTCACCAACAAGCCAGACGTCCACTCAGAGACCCAATCTGAAAGTCGGCAATTACAAAGACGAGAGGTGGATAAATCCACAAAAATGGGAAGAAACCAGTGCAAAAAGGCTGAGAACACCCGAAATCAGAATGTCTTTCCTCCTACCGGGGATCGCAGCTCCCCATCAGCAAGAGAACAAGGCTGGACGGAGGATGAGTGTGATGAACTCACAGAATCAGACTTCAGAAGGTGGATAATAAGAAACTTCTGTGAGCTAAAAGAACATGCTCTAACCCAATGCAAAGAAACTAAGAACCTTGAAAGAAGATTTAACGAAATGCTAACAAGAATGGACAACTTAGAGAAGAATATAAGTGAATTGATGGAGCTGAAAAACACAACACGAGAACTTCGCGAAGCATGCACAAG
>CAUYQU010009690.1:0-27563 GCA_963574635.1 Cheracebus regulus | reverse complement strand
TAAGCACAATTATTGGCATAAAAGAGGTTTTTAATACCCATTTTTAGACTGCATTCTAGCCTGGGCAATAAAATAAGAATCCCATTCTCTCTCCCTCTTCCTTGTCCTCTTTCTTTCTCTCTTTCATTCTTTTTTTTCTTTTGCTGTTTCTTTTTTTCTTTCTCTTTTTCTTTTTCTAAAAAAAAAAAAAAAAAAAACAGGAGGGTATTGTTCCTATTAGAATGAGAGGCCTGGTGGATATCTGTAGAGTATGAGTAACCTATAAATGTTAAACCCTTCTATTCAAAGCTTGCAGTTTCTTTTTTTTCTTTTTTCTTTGAGACAGAGTCTCACTCTGTCACCTAGGCTGGAGTGCAGTGGCGCAATCTTGGCTCACGGCAGCCTCTGCCTCCTGTGTTCCAGCAATTCTCCTGCCTCAGCCTCCTAGGTAGCTGGGATTACAGGCACGTGCCACTACGCCCAGCTAATTTTTGTATTTTTAGTAGAGACGGGGTTTCACCATGTTGGCCAGGCTGGTCTCGAACTCCTGACCTCAGGTGATCCACCTGCCTCAGCCTCCCAAAGTGCTAGGATTACAGGCAGGAGCCACCACGCCCAGCCAAAGCTTGCAGTTTTAAACACATAGAAATATGGAAGAGACTCACCCACAAACTTACATAACAGAACCATACTTTAAGAAACTCTGAACTGGCCAGGTGTGATGGCTCTGGCCTGTAATTCCAGTACTTTGGGAGGCCAAGGTGGGAAGATAACTTGAGGCCAGGAATTTAAGACTAGCCTGGGCAAGAAAGCAAGATCCCATCTCTACAAAAAAGTAAAATTAAGGCCAGGTGCAGTGGCTCAAGCCTGTAATCCCAGCACTTTGGGAGGCCAAGGCAAGCAGATCACAAAGTCAGGAGTTCGAGACTAGCCTGCCCAAATCTCAGCTCTACTAAAAATACAAAAATTAGCCGGGCACCTGTAATCCCAGCTACTCAGGTTGCTGAGGCAGGACACACTTAAACCTGGGAGGTGGAAGTTGCAGTGAGCCAAGATCACACCACTACACTCCAGCCTGGGCAACAGAGCGAGACTGTGCCTTTAAAAAAAAAAAAAAAGGAAAATTTAAAAACTTGCCAGGGCTGGGCACAGTGGTTCACATCTACAATTCCAGCCAAAGGGAGGATTTGGGGAGGCCAAAGCAGGGGGATCACTTGAGGTCAGGAGTTCAAGACCAGCCTGGCCGACATGGTGAAATCATCTCTACTAAAAATACAAAAATTAGCCAGGCATGGTGGCATGCACCTGTAATCCCAGCTACTTGGGAGGCTTAGGCAGGAGAATCGTTTGAACCCAGGAGGTGGTGGTTGCAGTGAGCTGAGATTGCACCACTACACTCCAGGCTGAGCAACAGAGCAAGACTCTTATCTCAAAAAAAAAAAAAAACATTAGCCAGGCAGTGTGGCATGCACCTGTATCCCAGCTACTCAGGAGGCTGAGGTAGGAGGATCACTTGAGCCCAGTAATTTGAGGCTACAGTGAGCCATGATCACATCACCGCACTCCAACCTAAGAAACAGAGACTCCATCTCTTAAAAAATAATGAAAAGAAATTTTTAAATTTTTAAAAAGAACTCAGAATTCAAATGGCCCTCTCTTCTATACATCTGTATCCACGGCTATATGGTTAGTGCTTTAGATATTTATCTTCTCTACGCAGAGTTCCAATTCTCCAAGTAAAGTTTTCAGCTGCTTTCTGCAGACCTATCTGGAAGTGACTTTCCCCTCTAGACAGAAGCTGAACTCCAATCTGTAATAAACTTAGAACTGATCATTGATCAATCCAGTATTATAAACCAATGCTTTCAGGGTAGGGCATAGGGAGCCATGTAGCAATTTACAAGTCAAATTTCTATCAGTAGCTGGCAATCTTCTTCTTTGAAACATGCAAATAACACATAGCCTTCTTTAAGCACTCCAAAATAAACATTTCTTCCTAAACAGAAGAAATAGACTCAATTCTGAAGAGCAGAGTTGTCCATTCAAAGCTCTAAGACATTCCTAAACAAACTGCAATCCACATCCTTTGTTATTCTACAATCCTTCAAAATATAGGCTTGTGTTAAGAGAAGAGCGGTCACCTTAGGAGTGGGATATCTGGCCTTGGAATGATGGCTCCACAGCCCACTTCCTCTCTGAGTTTGAGCAAGTGCTTTAACTTCCCTGACTTTTCCACCATAAGCAAAACGGGGATACTAACACCTAACCTGAGAAGGCTGCTGGGAAGCTTCAACGAAACAACCTATGTTATTTCATAGGTCACCTAACAGTGAGCTACTAACACCCAGTAGACACTCAAAACACTCATTAGTTCATAAAATACTTTGTAGCCCTCTGATCTGTCACAAAGGAAACTGATTTGGCTGCATTTCAGGTAAATGATGCAATATTAAGAGCTACCTGTGTACAGAATGACCTTAAAGCAACACTCTTATATCCAAACTTCTAAAATTAATTCCTCAAAAATATTGCCAATATATTTTAGCTTTTCTTTATAGCACACCACCAAGCTTTGATTTAGAAAAAAGAAAAATCGACCAGGAATGCTGGACCAGTGGTCACAGAAAAGGAAAGGAAAAGAAAGAATTTGAGATTAAAGAATTGTCTTGAAACAGAAATGAATGCCTAATAGATGCCAGGGAATAGGACCGTGGCAGCCTCCCAGTGTGGTATTCAGTGGAGTCTTAGAAGAATCTATCACAGGCCCTCAGAACATCAATATTCTCAACCGATTGTGGCTGCAGTCGTGGGTGGCTGAAACCGTGGTGCTAAAATACTAAGTGCCAGCCTTAGTCTCTCATGATTGAAGGCAACTGACTCAAGACATCCTGAGAGACCATTTTCTTCTCTGATGTCTCAATATCGCATGCAGCACAAAGGCACAGTCGATGCTGCTGTTCTGCAAAGTGCCATGTGGCACTACAGGGCACCCTCTCTCATCTCTCGGACACAGCAACTTAGAAGCCCGATAAGCTCGTCACCATTAGCAATCATCTATGGCTAGGAGTAAGGAGATGAGGGAGAGGAAAAGTCCCTGGTGAGAAAGGATTATATGTATCCTAAAGGGGACAAAAAGATGAAACACTATATTCCCCTGAGGATAAGTGCACTGACTAGGATCATCCATGGTGAACCAAATCAGGGGCCTTCATGCATTCAAAATACAAGTAGGTAACACTAGGTAACCCTGGGCTGGGTACTATGGGAGATGTACACAGGCACAATCCAAGTCTCTGTCCTCAAGGTGCTTTTTACCTTAGCTGGACAGAGACACAGGTAAACAGTTACATTACCCTGTTCATAATCTAAGTTGCATTTAGTGTTGTCCTAACTTTGCCACTAGTTCACTGTCACCCTGAACAAACCACATTACCCCAGGCCTCAGTTCCCCCTTCCTTTCTAGTTCTAACATTGATAGGCCCTATATCAAAGCTCTAAGATGCTTAATTAATATCAAAACAAGGTTGGGCCAGGAGCGATGGCTCATGCCTATAATCCCAATACTTTGGGAAGTTGTGGGGGGAGGATTGTTAAGGTCAGGAGTTCAAGACAAACCTAGGCAACATAATGAGACCTTACCTCTACAAATAAATGTTTTAAAAATTAGCCAGGCATGGTGGCAAGTGCCTGTAGTCCAAGCTACTTGGGAGGCTGAGGTAGGAGGATAGCTTGAACCCAAGAGTTAGAGGCTGCAGTGAGCTATGATCCCACCACTGTACTCAAGCCTGGGTGACAGAGAAAGACCCCATCTCTAAAAACAATTTTTTAAATTTAAAAAGTAAGTCTGAAAGAACACCACAAACAAGTATAAGATAACTCTAGGCGTGAATTCTAAATGGAAGGAAAGACAACAGACTAATGTCTGAGACCACTGGATCTGTATAAAGCATATGAGCTCCACCTCCTCTCCAGGTTGGCCTGCGCCCCACCCACCAAAACCATCCATACTATGGTCACTGATACCCTCCATGCTGCTTCCTCCAGTGGTCATCCTCTGGGTCATCTTACTTGGTGTCTCAGCAGAACTGATACTTCCTTCCTTTTGAAACACCATCTTGTTTTGGATTCTGTGACGTAACACTGACCTGATTTTTTTCCTTTTCTATTTATTTATTCGTTTGTTTGTTTTTTTGAGACAAGGTCTAACTCCATCACCCAAGTTGGAGTGCAGTGGCACAATCATAGGTCACTGCAGCCTCAAACTCTTGGCCTCAAGCAATTCTCCTCCCTTGGCCTCCCGAAATGCTGGGATTACAGGCATGAGCCAGCAACCTCTTTCCATTTCTCTAACAAATCTTTCTTGTCTTTGCCAGGTCCTCCTCTTCTAACTCACCCCTAATGGACCAAGTTCTGAGCCATCCTCTCTTCTCACACTGTAATTTCTTCTTGAGTCATCTCATCTATTACCTTGGCTTTTTTCCATACATACCTATGATTCTCCAACCCAGACCTCACCTCCAGGTTTCTAATTCAGACATAAATTTTCTGGAAGTTGACATTTGGATGTCTCACAGCACTCCCTTATAACAGTGTCCAAACAAGAAATCTTGATCCCTGCATCCCAAACCCATTCCTCTTCCCCTACACTTCCCCAGCTCAGTAAATATCATTTCCAGCCACCTATTTCCTCCAGGCCTGAAATCTGGGAGTCATTCTTGATACCCTTCACCCTTGTTCCTTACCATCCATCACACTGCTCGCTAGTCAGAGAAACCTGGGTATTCTCTTTATATCTGCATTTTCTGTAAGAGTTATGTGTGCTACCACTGGTTTCTGCTCATGTAAATTCCTAACGCTCCAACATCTATACACCTCCGCTTCTCCTGTCACTGTTCCAATTCACAATCTCCCGCTATGTCCACCCCAGTGAGGCTCTCGCACCTGGAGGGACGTAACAGCCTCCTTACTACTCTCCCTGATTTAACTTCTGTCCCTGCTACTCTGTCCTCTGATTGGTCTCTTTTTTAATGCATCAGCTTATTACTTCCTTACCAAGGCCTTCCCTGACCATGCTTCTCAAAGAGAAGTAGGTCTTTCCATTATTCTCTCTCACAGCACCCCTTCCTGATGCAGAGGCAGTATCTGAACCACTAACAATATGGACTGCCTGGAATCCAATCCTGACTCCACACTTACTAGATGTGAGACCTTGGGCAAGTCACTTGGTTGAAATCTCAGTTTCCTCCTCTCTAAAATTAGGGAAATCTATTTCACAAGGTTCTGTAAGGATTAAATGAATACACATAAAGTCCTTCCCATAGTGCAATGGCCCATAGTTTAAGTGTTCACTAACCATCTGCTGTTAAGATTTTTCTTCCTGGCACTTAGCATAACTTGTAATGATATATTCACTTTTTTCTTTGTTCTCCCTCCCCCACTACACTGTGTACCCTGTGAGGATGTGTACAGTACTTGCTATGTTAACTGCTATACCCCAGGGTCTGGCACAGTATCTAGCCTACAGTAAGTGATCAGTAACTGTTTATTGTTAAGTGCATAAAAATCAAGAAAAACTTTCTAGAAATGGATAGGATGTGAACAGAAGGGGCAGGATAGGGTGAGATGGGGCATGGGAGAGAGAACAACAGTTTGAATAAAGGAAGAAAAGAACTGAACTGAACAGCTGGGTGTGGGGGCTCAAACCTGTAATCTCATCTATGCAGGAGACTGAGGCAGGAAGACTGCTTGAGCCCAGGAGTTCCAGGCTGCAGTGGGCTATGATCATGCCCCTGCACTCCAGCCTGGGTGACAGAGCAAGACCTCATCTCTAGAAACAAACAAACAACAACAACAAAAAAACACTGAACTGAGATGGAAAGGGCCTTGGTTCCAATTCCGGCATGGCCACTAATTTTCGTGGGCTTGGTCAAGGTACTCCCCATGTCTGAGCCTTGTTTTCCCCAGTTCTTCAGTGAAAGGGATGACTGGGTGAACTCTCAGGTACATTACAGTTCTCATCTCTGAAGAAAGAGCTTCTTGCAGAGGAGTAACGTGAGGTGAGCTTAGGGCTGGGCCATGGGCAGCCTTGAAAACCTCTGAGAAGATGAAGCCTCCCCTAAAAAACACAATAGGAAGGCAGTAGGATTAACTTGGTCATGACCAAGTGGCACACAGGCCAGTGGGAGCAAGGAGAGCCTAAAGGTAACATGTGGCCAAGAAGCTCCTCCCAGAACTCTCACAGGAAGGCAGCTGTACCCGGACCAGCAGCACAGTCCCGTGAAAGACACTACAGGGCAACTGACCAGTTCTTGGTAAAAAAAAATCACCAGGATAATTCTTCCGGTTCAGGTCTAGGTGCTTGAGAGGACGGTGGTGTGGCTACTGAGAGGAAGAAGCCATCTGAAGGAAAGTGAGACAAGAGTTTGCTTTCAGACACCCTACGCTGGTGGGAAAGCTCCCCCAGGAGAAGCCACCACAGGAAGCCTCCCTGTACGCTGTAGCCCAGCTCACTGAACCCACCTCAGGGCCTTCCCTTCGCCACACACTGCAAACAAGGTGCGTCCTCTTTCTCCCTGTCTTTGACCTATGCCACCTGCTAGCCCCTCCTTAGTGCCTTCCCTCACAAACACATATCGGACCGTCAAGAACCAACTCAAAACTCCACTTCTCCCGGCAGCAGCCGCCCTGGAGTGCACCTCCTTTGGCTTCTTAGCACAGCACTTCACATTTCAGTACCTGACTCACAAGGCAAGTTGAAAAAAATCAACCACCTTGTACAGTTCAGATGAGCCACCTGCCCAACACAGCTAGGAGCTCTTTTGGGCAAAAACAAAACCAGGTCCTTCCGTTGCATCTTCCTCCTTCCGCAACTTGGATCCAGAGTGGCACTAGCTTCTCAGTGGATGTAAGCCCAACAGCTTTGCTGGGTTCACTGATCCTGACAGAACCACACCATGTGACTCCAGGCCCAGCCACCCTGGGGCTGCTCCACACACCTGGTGCATGTCCACAGAGAGGGCTGCAATGGCAAGAACAGAGCACTTGACGTCAGTTTGATGTATGATACAGTAAAAAGCCTCAGCAGCCAGGCTCATGCCTGTAATCCCAGCACTTTGGGAGGCCATGGCAGGCTGATCACTTGAGCTCAGGAGCTCAAGACCAGCCTGGCCAACATGGTGAAAGCCCATCTCTAACAAAGATACAAAAAATTAGCCGGGCTTGGTAGCAGGTGCCTATAATCCCAGCTACTCGGGAGGCTAAGGCAGTAAAATTGCTTGAACCTGGGAGGTGGAGGTTGCAGTGGGCCGAGATCACGTCGTTGCACTCCAGCCTGGGCAACAGAGCAAGACTCCATCTCAAAAAAAAAAAAAAAAAAAACAAGCCTCCATCCTGCCCTGTTGGCTGAGAGCATTCCAGCAAAGAGAGTCATTAGCAGCATTTGCTGTTTTCATAGGACTGATTTTAATGATACAATTAAATGACCTTAGATTGCTCAACAGTGATACCTGGGCTACTCCCAAACAAGTACAGCTTTGTTTGTTTCAGCTGGAGAATATTCCCTTCCTCCGGGAAGTATAGTAAAACACATTTAAGGGAGAAAACTAATCCAGCAAGTAGCCCTTGGATAACAGGATCTCGCCTAAAAAAAACAAAAACAAAAAAACAACCTTTCTACGTCACAGTAGGATCTAAAAATGTTGCTGTGGGAACTGAGGATGTGAGTCTGGCATCTGCTAACTGCGACATGACCCAGTATGACCACAAGTAATTCCATGATCTCAATCTGGTTTAGCGTTCTTCTGTGAAATTCAGTAAATGAGTCAGAATGCCCCACTCTAACCTAGATCAAAAGGGCAATATAATAGTAATTATCTGCGAGACAGGGGAGAGAATATTCCTGCTTTGTTTTGTTTGAAAGGATGTTAAGGAAAAGAGCAGAACATAGAGAGCTCAGGGCCAGGGAAGAACAACCTCAGCCACCTGCCGACACTGCTGGACCGAATCCCTCCTGAGGGAAGAGAGCAACTGGTCGCTACCCGGCCACAGGAATGTGAGGGCAGCACTGTCTTTGCTAAGAACACAGTGGTCTGCTCAGCCATTACAGCTGCTCCATCAGGCACCCAATATTTGTATTCTGACACACCTAAATGCAAGTTCTGTGTCGTGGCCCTAACGCACCACAAACTATTGACAAAACTCCTGCTGTGCAAACCCGAACGCTGCTGATAATGGCAGTACCGAAGAGGTGGGCAGGCATACCAAAGAAAAACAGAACAGAACGGAAAAGAGCAAGACCAAAATACTTTTGAGTGATTATTTAAGGTCTCCTTTCAATTATTTTCTGCAATTATTGAGCCCACAGTCTATTGTTATTAATTCATAGTCAACCTATTTAAGCGGTACCAGCAATGCAGGCTGAAAACAAATGCCTCAGTAATTTCCTAAGCTTTGAATGTTATTTTCTTGTCAGTTAAATTTAAAGCAATCCATTTGTGACCACTTTATACCAAGCTAATCTCATCTAAAATGCTTCACAAACCCTAACAGCTACACTAAGGTTTTAAACTAATGAAAGCAATTTACATAAATGAAATTTATGTCACTGCATTTCATGACAAATTTTTTATTTTATAATAATTATGGTACGTATATGATAACATCTGTTGATATTCACAGTCTAAATCTGGCAAAGATTTAAACCCACAACATTTTCCATGCATCGTGTACATTATCTGTGAAAAGCAATAAAAAAAAGCAATGAATGCATTAATCATACCAATATCATCTGCAAAGCATAAATCTGAAATACCTTTCACGTCAGCTCGAACTGCTTTTTTTATTTTTTACCCACCTGATTTTACTCCAACTGTAAAAGGGCAAGACAAAGACTGTTGAGGAAATCATACTTCTTGGCTGCTTGATTTTTACAAAATACTCAGGCTAAGTTCTATAAATAGAAGATTTACTACACAACTAAGAGAAAAGGATGCAGTTAAAAGCCTATTTTTATTAAAGGACGGTGTAAGGACCACAGTGTTTTCACACTGCAGTGCAGTGTTATATTTTGCATTGTTGACAGCTGTTTTGCATTTCTCCTCATCTATCTATTGCATGCGCTTTTACAAATACACAGCAGGTCTAGACCTATTGTACCATACAAACAGCAGCAGCAAAACTCCAAATGATAACATTTCAGGCTATTATTTCCCTACCCTGGTGGATACCAGCACTCATGTTCCAATCACCTCCTGGGAGCATCAACATGGTCCTGCTCAGGAAGAACTCCAAAGAGAACACCAACATGAACGCTACACAGGTATGTTCATTAGCTTCTCAAATTTTAGGTAAAGTTTGCTAAAATATATGAGTGTCTCTATTTTATTCCAGTGAAAACTATGAACGCTTTCTCAGGTTTCTAGTCTGCTGTGGTTACAAAGCCAATCATGGGCACATGTTAAACGCAAACTAGTGTGTGATAACCACGCGAGTTTTCATTTTACCTGGTGCCGGACACACAAACATTAGCTTATACTTTAAACACAAAATGACATTTTCTCTCTCTTTTTTTTTTTTTGAGATGGCATCTCACTCTGTGGCCCAGGCTGGAGTGCAGTACCACAATCTTGGCTCACTGCAACCTCTGCCCCGCAGGTTCAAGCCATTCTCCTGCCTTAGCCTCCCAAGTAGCTGAGATTACAGGCACCTGCCACCATGTCCAGCTAATTTTTTTTTTTTTTTTTTTTTTTTTTTTTTTAGTAGAGAAGGGGTTTCATCATCTTAGCCAGAGTGGTCTTGAACTCCTGACCTCAGGTGACCTGCCCGCCTCGGCCTCCCAAAGTGCTGGGATTACAGGCATGAGCCACCATGCCCAGCCACAAAATGACATTTTCTAACCTATATGATGCTCACGCCAAAAGCATCCTCTTTGGGAGTGCTTCCCTACCCTCCCTCCACAGGTAGAATATCCTCTTTCAAGAGTACACAGATGCATTACTCACTCATAACTTTGATGTGCACAACAAAGAACAATCAAACCCAAACTAATTCATTCACAATGAGAGCTATGGAGACCTCCACCAACATCCTGCGGAGGACTGTTAAGACTTTCATCAGCAATTGTCTTTCTTCTGGTATCATCAAGCCTTTGACTTCACTAAGCATTTCAAAATGTTCATCATAAGCCTATTATCAAATTCCTCAATAAAACATTTTTATAAAGTAAGGCAGCAACAGTAACTTTGAACTGTTCTACGCAGGAGTCTCTGTGGGCACAGGAAGAGAAACATTTTACAAACCCCGAAGTCACATATGGTGCTACTGCTGCTAGGATGTGGAGAGCAACACCACCCCAGCCTGGGTGCCCAGTCGGCTCCTGCTCCCGCTTCAGAAAGCTTCAGTGACAGCAGCACAGCCACCAAAAGGTGAGGGTGACGAACAAGACACAGAACCAATAAAGCCTGGACCTTGCCCAGAATATCAACCAGTTCATATGATTCTATCCAACATGACTGAAAGCCCTGCTGGGCAGGCCCACCAAAGAAAGCACACACAGACCCCAGGAGCTCCTCTGCAGGGAACCACAGCTGATTCTTACAAAGCTCGGTCCCATCCTCCTGAATCACCCATTGGAAACTCATGTCCTACATGCAAAATTCATTATTCACCCAGGTGCCCAGCCACTGCCACTTAGCCATTCCAGATCCTGAGCTTATTTCCATGCAGAACAAGCGTGGCCCAGGTATTCAGGAGTGAAAGAAGAAGGACAGCCTTCTGGGGGCAGACAGGGGTATTGCTGCCTGGCTGGCTGGGCTCCTGCCCTGGAGGGTTCCACCTGCTGACACCTGTAGTAGCTATTTCCTGGGTTCCAGAGCCTCACTTTCTGCACCACTTTTACGCTTAAAATTTCCTTGGATTCCGTCAGCTTCCACTTCATCCCATACATGTCAACGCATAACAAAATCTGTCTTTATGGGACACTCACACCCACATTTCTGCCTGACATTTTGTTCTTTCAACACAGACACCCTGCAGTTACCAAACACCTACGTTTATATGTCACTTGCAGACCTCTCCCACCTGCTGTCTACAGGAACAACAACAACAACAAAAAGCAAAGCTCCTTTACAAATGCCAACCCCACCCTGTCTGGATCCAGCACTCCGAGTGTGGAAACTCCCTGCCTCCGGTCCCAGCATTGCCATGCTATCTGCTCACAGAGTCACCGTCTGTCACCAACACGTTGCCTACCGACCCATGACACACCGCAGAGCCCATGTACCACCAAGGGCGGAAACAGGAGGCTAAGAGCAACTGACATCTATGGCTACTTCAACCACCTATGCTGGGAGAACCCCTTGAAAAATCTGTACTTGTAATCTCGAAATATTTGTATCCATCTGAGCACCCCATCTTCCCCAGCTCAGTAAAGGGCACCAGTGGCACTACCCTTTACTCTATAGCTTGAACCAAAGCCTTGGTGCCATCCTTGACCCTCCCCTTCCCCACATTCAATCATTCAGCAAGTCTAGATTATTCTGCTTTCAAAATATGAGGAACCTGACATTTCTCTCCACCCCCACTGCTGCCTCCATAAGTTCCCCATCATCTCTGGCCTAGATGTCTGCAACAGTGTTCTACAGAGTCTGCCTGCTTCCACTCTGACCTTCCTACCACCTACTCTCAGCAGAGCAGCAGGGTGGTTTCTTAGAACACAGCCACAGAACAACACTTTTCCGCCTGAAATCCTCCGGCAGCTTTCCTTCACAGAATAAAATCTGAACTCCTCACCATGCCAAGAAGGTCCCCATGCTCTGACCCTTCCCTCATCTCCTCTCCTGCTCCACTCCAGGACACTGGCCTTCTGCTTCTGGCTCAGTCATGCCAAGGTCGTTCTGCTTCGGGAACTCTGTGCTTGCTGTTCTCTCCATCTGGAAAGCTCTTCCCTTGGATCATCACGTGCTGAGCTCCTTCACATTATTCAGGCCTCAGAGGTCCCCTCCCCAGAAAGGCCTTTCCAGACCACTCCACCTCCAAGGTGCCTCCGCCCCTCTCCATTCCAATACCCTACTTTATTCTCCATGGTACTCATCACTAGCTGAAATTACATTTCCTATTCATCTGTTTATTGTCTATCTTCCCATTGGGATGGGAACTACATGAGGTTACAGTAGTACCTAGCATACAGAAAATGCTTAATAAATTTTTGTTTAATTAATGAATGTTTTATGATAAAATTAATTTTTTTTTAAATTTAACCACACGGCGGCCGGGTGTGGAGGCTCACACCTGTAATCCCAGCACTTTGGGAGGCTGAGGTGGGCAGATCACAAAGTCAGGAGCTTGAGACCACCCTGGCTAACACAGTGAAATGCTGTCTTTACTAAAAATACAAAAACTAGCCAGGTGTGGTGGCGTGCACCTGTAGCCGGGTGGCATGCGCCTGTAGCTATTCGGGAGGCTGAGACAGAAGAATCGCTTGAACCCGGAAGGTGGAAGTTGCAATGAGCCAAGATCACACCACTGTACTCCAGTCTGGGAGATAAAGCAAGACTCCATTTAAAACAAATAAATAAAATAAAACTTAACCACATGTATAACTGGCATGCTCTGGCATACTTGGAAAACAAATACACCCATGGAGAAAGACCAGAAGAGAACAGAGAAAAATAAAAGTAGTTGGGATAGGAATTTTTTTTTACTTACACCATCCTATTTAATGTTATGCTGTTGTTATAATAAAAAAAAATGGCTTTTCTGTCCTAGATGAAAGATGAATGAGGACCCGTCAGTGCCAGAGGGTCACTACCCTACTCACCAGGTGTGAGCAAGAGAAAAGCAGCCCCTAATCCCTGGACGCTGGCCTGGCACTATCAGCCAGTCCTTGATGTTCTCCTTTTCAACAGCAGCATCAACATCAGAAAAGGCCACTCTGTGACCATGATGGATGAAGACAAGAACAAGACCGCTCTGCAAACCTGAACACAGACAAAACGTGAACTTTGTCCAAGCCACAAAATACCAAACGTCCTCCTCTCCCGGCTAACGCATGACTATTGCTTCTTTTTCAATTTCAGCTTTGGCACCACTTTAATTTCCTCTCCCTATAGATATAATTTATTAAAATGCTAAATGACAGAAGTACCCATTTCCTGACAGCATCTAATCCAGAGCAAAGTCCCCAAATCACAACTACAAGCCCAAATCCTATCCTGGCTTCCCAACACCATCTCCTGAGCCGCCTCATGGTGCCCTTTGGTGTGCCTTCTCCCTCACTGCAGTAAACTCAACTTGTGCGACGGTAGGTGTGTTCATAGTTGTGTTTCGCTGGAGGGCACTGATAACTGTCAGGACATCAGTTACCATCATTGGTCATGGTATAGGCAGAAGTCATAGGAGCCTGGCAGGAAAACTGATGACCCCCAGATATGGTCTCAGTGCTGGTTCATCTGCCTCTTTTCCTAAAAGTTGGATGGGCCGGGCACGGTGGCTCACGCCTGTAATCCAAGCACTTTGGAGGCCAAGGCGGGCGGATCACCTGAGGTCGGGAGTTCAAGACCAGCCTGACCAACATGGTGAAACCCCATCTTTAAAAAATAAATAAATAAATAAAGTTGGGTGAATGGGGAAAAGAGTCTACTTAATTAAATGCACCAGTGAATAATGTTACAATCAATCCAGTATGCTTCCCTACCACTGCTGAAAGTCACCCTGAGCGCAAGGTCGGAATGGTACTGGAGGACTGACTCATGGGCAGGGCCTGAGGCAACACCACTCAAGTACTTTAAGCCACATGTTCAAGCCCAATAAATTAGGCCAGGTTTAAAGAAGTCAAGTTGTACACATGTAAGAATTTTAATAAGCTTGGAAAATGCTACCCAGAGCTTATACACAGGCTTACTGTACCAATGGGATTCCTTACCACCAGCCGCAGCGCGCTAAGCCCCTGACAAGAGCTGTCGAGCACGTGGGGCAGCGAGGACAGGGAGTCTGCTTGGTCCAGGTTTCCTTAGGAGTTAGGGACTCACAGCAGAAGGCTTGCAGCCAGATGGATAGAGAACAGAATCCGGCATGCAACTCAGTGGAGCCAACGGCATTTACTAGGAAAACACACCGAGGGTTTCTTTGGTATGAATCTGGTCCTCACACACCCTTCTAGAAACCAGCAAACACTGTAATCAATGTCTGCATTTGTCAAATGCCTGTTTGTACCCAGAACTGTGTTAGGTACAATAGACAGTTATTTAAGCAAACATGGTCTCTGACTTCTAGATGCCGACACCCAATATAAATAAAAACAATAAATCGGTCCAAAGGATTACCAAACTAACTGAACAAACAACACAGTCAAAAGCGTTTACCTTATATAAGTGCAGTGGAGTAATAACTGAAGGGAAAGTCATGGGAGATGACTCTCTAAACAGGGTGGGGCTCTAATGGAACAGCTACCTTGTTAAAGCTGACTCTCCAAGGGGGAGGTCAGGTTTCAAGAAAAGGTTCAGGATCTGGCTACTGGGCTGGAGAAAAATAACCCAATCAGGGAAAAAGGTGCAGCCTGGGAGATGATTTAGAGCTAGAAATTTAACTGCAGGAAGAAAGAAAAATTACCAACAGCCCAGAAAAAGTAGAGGAAAATAAGTCAAGCAGGTATATCTTCCTCAGCCAGTTTTATTCATGCCCCCTTCAGATGAATATAAAAAGCTTAGGCTGGGCACAGTGGCTCACACCTATATTCCTGGCACATTAGGGGGCTAAGGCAGGAGGATCGCTTGAGGCTAGGAATTTGAGACCAGTCTGGGCACCACAGCCAGACCCTGTCTCTCCAAACAATACAAAAATTAGCTGGGTGTGGCACATGCCTATAGTCCCAGTTACTCGGGAGGCTGAGGTGGGAGGATCACCTGAGCCCAGGAGGTCGAGGTGGCAGTGAGCCGCAGTCACACCACTGCACTCCAGCCTGGGCAACAGAGCAAGGCCCTGTCTCAAAAAATAATAATCAACAATAAAAAGCTTACACTGTCTTTTACTGTTATTTAAAATTTCAAAAAAAAAAAAAAAACTAAACTAAATATCCTAACCAACACCAAATCAAAGCAATAGTAGTTTCAGAATTTGTTTTCCAAATAACACAAACCACCGTCCTTCCCCAGAGCTAAACATCGCCCAGGCGGGTGATGCCAACTGTCAACAGGATGTAACTCTATCACTGAATTCTTAAAGAAGGGAAGAGTTGAATCCTGGATCTACATGGGACCAGACAACTGGGAGAATCAGAAAGAGTTACAGCCTAGGCCGGGCACGCTGGCTCATGCCTGTAATCCCAGCACTTTGGGAGGCAGAGGTGGGCGGATCATTTGAGGTCAGCAGTTCAAGACCAGCCTGGCCAACATGGTGAAACCCTGTCTCTACTGAAAATACAAAAACTGGCCGGGCATGGTGGCTCACACCTGTAATCCCAGCACTTTGGGAGGCTGAGGCAGGTGGATCACCTGAGGTTGGGAGTTTGAGACCAGCCTAACCAACATGGAGAAACTCCATCTCTTCTAAAAATACAAAAAATTAGTCGGGCATGGTGGCGTACACCTGTAATCCCAGCTACTGGGGAGGCTGAGGCAGGAGAATTGCTTGAACCCAGGAGGCGGAGGTTGCGATGAGCCAAGATCACGCCACTGCACTCCAGCCTAGGCAACAAGAGTGAAACTCCGTCCAAAAAAAAACAGTTACGGCCTAAGTTGACAAAACTATACCACAGCTCTAGCAAGAATTTATAACAATTACCTGATTAAAATTTTGGAAGGAGAACTCTTTGTAGATGGCAACTCTCTCACTTAATTCCGACCATCCTGCTGCTTTAAGGTCAAGTATAGCTTGGTTCCTCTCCTCTGCCGTCAACTTGTGAGTGCCTGATGACTATGAAGAGAACACATTTCAAATCTGAAAATGTAGAAGTTTACTCCAACGTATGGCTCCTTACCTTAAGCAGAGTCATAGAAAAATCTGAAAGGAAACAAATTCTAACCATCTTTCATTCTTTTGTTCTCACAAGAGAGACCAAAGCAAGGCTAGCACTGTGAAAAATAAGCTGCCTCCATGATATGTCACCTCTGGGCCCCTTACTGCTGCCTCAAACTTCACAATTCAGCTTCTCTGATTGGTCAGTTTGCTTTCTGAGGCAGGATCTCGCTCTGTCACCCAGGCTGGAGTGTAGCAGTGCAATCACAATTCATTGCAACCTCTGCCTCCCGGGCCCAAGTGAGCCTCCCACCTCAGCCTCCTGAGTAGCTGGGACTATAGGGGCACACCACCACACCCAACTAATTTTTAGTATTTTTGGTAGAGACATGGTTTCACCATGTTGCTCAAGCTGGTCTCGAACTCCTGAGCTCACGGGATCCACCTGTCTCTGCTTCCCAAAGTGTTGGAATTACAGGCATGAGTGACCACACCCAGCCCATCTGTGGTTTATTACAGATACAACAAAGATTGACTATTACCACTGGCCATGTTGGACCCTGCAGCATTCCAGGACTTGTGGCAAGTCTATTGGCAGGACCAGACTTAGAACTCAAGGCTCCAAACTCCTGGTCTATTGCTCTTCGGATGGCCCTACATCACCTCAGTAGCCTTCACTCTCTGTTGTATCTATCATAAGCCAGAGAAGCTGAATTGTGACATCTGAGGCAGCAGTGAGGGGGCCAGAGGGAACATATCATAGAGGGAGCTTATTTGTACAGAGCTAGCCTGCTTTGGTCTGTCTTTTGAGAACCAAAAGAATGAAAGACGGTTTTAATGATTTGGAATTACCATCTCCTGTCACATCTAATGAAAACCAATCCCCAGAGGGGAAAAAAATAAATGCACATTTACATAGGATTTTATCTAACTTCTGGGGGTCCACAGATCCTCCGGACTTCAGGTAAAAAGCTGTGACCTCAGTGGGGTGAGTTTATGAAACGCTTTTTTCAGAGCGCCAGTAAGACAAACTCCATAGTTTGGCCAGAGAACTGCCCAGTCCGAAGCACTTGTGTGCACTGTCTGCCCTGTTTCTACCCACTCTGGTGAAGACATTCACAAACCCAGGTTCCACTAGTTAACAGGCCCACACTTTCCACGCTATTGGTTTTTTTAACCAAAAGAACTTTAAACATCGGGGCCAGAGAGAAGAGATGGACACTCCACTGGAAGTCGGGAAAGCTGAGTTCTCATTCCAGGCAATACTTCCTGCATGACCTACTTGCAGAGTTACCGTAGGCTCTGGTGAGGGAGAGGCTGTCACCCAGAAAGATGAATTAATGTGAAGGCTCGTCATCAAAGGGCAACTGTGGGCTAAGCTGCGTTCCCCAGATTCTCTGCCATTAAGCTGCAACTCACTCCCACTTCAGAAATCCTAAAATCTTTTATCACTAAAATTAAGAGAGCAAAACAATTTTACTTTTAGACAACTTATTCTATGAAAATGAAGAAAAAAATACTAAAGAACCAGCTTTCTAGTCTTTGTTAGGTCAGCTATTCTTCCCCACAACTAACAAAAGGAAAGAATGAGAGTACTTTTTCTTTCTGAGACCAAGTCTTGCCCTGTCACCCAGGCTGGAGTGCAGTAACATGATCTCAGCTCACTGCAATCTCTGCCTCCCAGGTTCAAGCCATTCTTCTGCCTCAGCCTCCCAAGTAGCTTTGATTACAGGCACATGCCACCAGGCCTGGCTAATTTTTTGAAATTTTAGGAGAGACAGGGTTTCGCCATGTTGGCTGGGCTGGTTTCAAACTCCTGACCTCAAAGGATCTGCCCACCTCAGCCTCCCAAAGTGCTGGGATTACAGGTGTGAGCCACCATGTCCGGCTGAGGATACTTTTTAATTAAACAAAAGTATGTAAAAACTTTTTATTACAAACCACTTACTAGGTTAGTTGGGCATGGTGGTGCACACCTGTAATCCCAGCTATCGAGCCTGGGCAACAGCGTGAGGCTCCATATTAAAAAAATTTTTTTACTAGGTTACTAGGGCTAGGCACAGTGGCTCACATCTGTAATTCTAGCACTTTGGGAGGCTGAGGTGGGAGGATCACTTGAGGCCAGGAGTTCAAGACCAGCCTGGGCAACACAGTGAGACCTCAGCTCTACAAAAGAATTTTGAAAATTAGCCAGGTGTGGTGGAGCACATCCATAGTTTCAGCTACCTGGGAGGTTGAGGTGGGAGGATCACTTGAGACCAGATGTCAGAGGCTGCAGTGAGCTATGATCAACACTGTACTCCAGCCTGGGCAACAGAGTGAGACGCTGTCCCTTAAAAAAAAAGAAAGAAAAGTAAGTAATAAATAAATAGTAAATAGTAAACCATTTACTATTAAGAATCGAAATATCCATCAGTTTTTCAATGACAGTTCCGAAACACTTACACATATATTAATTATAAGAAATCTAAAATTCTTATTAAACGTTTATTTTGTTAACTCAGAGGATTTTGGAAAAGAAACAGAATTATGTGTGTCCACATTGAGTAGCTGCAAAGAAAACCATTAAACATGCTGTCTGTAATGAAGCAGGCACCTGGTGTCTGTGGAACACTCTGAGCTGTTTTCTCAGAGTGCTGGACCATCCACATCCCCACTAAGATCAATGTATGCACTTTATGCCCACAACAGACACCTGCCCAGTAGCAGGGACCATGCCCAGGACTGGGAAATGGAGCCACTTCATCAGCATAACATCAAAGGCCCCCATGAGGACACATTCGCAGCAGAACCCCTTGTGGTGGGCTTAATTTGTTCAGGGAGTGAAAGGGGACTAGGATTTGAAGAGAGTAAACTTGATCTAAGGCCTAGCTTTTTTACTTGTAGCTGTGGGATGCGGAACATGGCTTTTCTGAATTCTGAGGTCCTTCTGTCTGTAGTGGGGATATTATATCTACCTGCCAAGATTTTTTGAAAGGCTTAGATTACACATCTTGAATGTGAGAGCACCTAGCACTGAGCCTGGCACGTGGCAGAGCTCAAATCATGTCTTTTGATTCATTCCTTCCCAGAACACCCTAATCTTAACGGATCACTACCACCTGAGGCAGAGTATGCCTGGAGAAACGACTAGATGACAGTAGGCATTCAACTTGTGTTCTCCCCTTTGTAGCCAGGAAGCTTCGGAGTGCTTATCTTCCACCATCTACGAGCTATTTTAAATTTCTTCTATTAAAGAATTTCAGGCCAGAGGCAATGGCTAACGCCTGTAATCCCAGCATTTTGGGAGGCCGAGGCAGGTGGATCACCTAAGGTCAGGAGTTCGAGACCAGCCTAGCCAACATGGCGAAACCTTGTCTCTACCAAAAAAAAAAAAAAAAATTAGCTGGGCACGGTGGTGGGCCCCTGTAATCCCAGCTACTCGGGAGGCTGAGGCAGGAGAATAGCTTAAACGTGGGAGGCGGAGGTTGCAGTGAGCCAAAATCGCGCCACTGCACTCCAGGCTCGGCGACACAGCGAGACTCCGTCTCAAAAAAAACAAAACAAAACAAACATTTTAAACCGAAATGGGTGGTTAAAGTGCAACTTAAAATGACATGGTGAGTTTAACACATTATTTTCCCACTAGGTGGTGCTGTGTGTTAAAACTTTCCCCCTATTTACTCCAAACTGTTAATTTTTACCGCAGGAAAACTGACTGAAGGCCCTCTGGAAGAGGAAAGAAAAGCCAGTATGTCACCAAAAAACACAATTTATTAATAATCCCTCCAAAACCTCGGTGGGTTCCCCATGGAGTGAAGCGCGAGCAGGGAGCCGCCGTAGGGAGCCGGGGCCGCAGCGCCGTTCGTCCTCAGCACCGTGACCGGGGGCGAGCACCGAATCGTTCTGCAACTACTTTTCACGTCTGCCTTTTGTGGTTGAACAAAACTCGTTCCCGTTTATTTCCGGCTGGTAAGTTCGAAGGCTTCGGCCGACGTATTAAGCCAACGGGCAAGTGGCGGAGACTGCGGACACTTCGGTCTCTGAGCGGCGCGCCGGGCAGGTGCTCGGTCCCGGGACGCGGTAACCCAACCCCAGAGCCCCAAGGCCCGGCCCACGCCGCCGCCGCCCCAGTCCCGCTGGCCCCTCAGCTGACACCGGTGGGCCTCGCGCTGCCCCCCAGCCCTCGCCCCCGCGGCCGCTCGACACTCACCATGGCCGCAAGCCCCGGACTCCAGTCTCGGAGCGCCGACAACACTCGCCGCGTCGCCCCCCACGCCCAGAGCGCCGCCGCCATGGCTGTCCGCCGAGAGCTGCCCTGCGCGCTGCCTGCCCGCAGCCCACAGCCGCCCCCGACCCGGCCCCGCCCAGCTACCGCCACCCAGTAGTCTCCCTGCGTGGCTGGCCCGGAGCCGAAGGCAGTGCGGGCAGCGCCCAGCCGTCCCGCGGGCACAGGCGCAGCCCGGACCCCGAAGGCCCCCAGGAGCTTCAGCGGTCGCCATCGCCCTTGGCCACCAGGTGGACTCTGCGCGCCCCATTGCCGCGGGCCCCGCAGCAGCGCGCAGCCCCCGCCCGGTGCTGGCCTGTCGCGTCTGTGCCCGGGACGCAGGCCGGCTGGCGCGCGCTGGCCTTGCCTCCGGTCCTCCCTGCGCGGGAAGGAATTTTGTCCCCCCTCATGCGCGGGCCGCCTCCGCTTCGCGGGCGCTGGCACAGAGCCGGGCTGCCCGCTGGGCGGCGCTGCGTGCAGTTTGCGCGGGCGGGAGAATGTCGCGGGCCTGGGCAGGTACAGATGAGCGGCGGGTGCTCGGGGGCCACCCCCTCTGTTTTCATTCAGTACTCGCTGGGGCAATGAACCACCGCAGTTCCCATCGGGGGATCGTTAAGGCTTGCAGCCGTGAGTTCGAACGTAGGCTCTGTTCAGTCATCGCGCAGCTGCCAAGTCCTTGAGCCAGCTGGCTCAACTACGTTTGTCTGAACCAAAGGGTGTGGAAACCTGGCCTGTAATCCCCTCTCAAAGGTGCCCGTGTCCTGTATCCCCAGGCTCAGCACACGGTAGGCACTCTGCAGACAGCTGTGAACAGATTTAAGTGAATCTTCTCTAGTATCATTTTTGGGGAGGAATTTTTTTTTTGTCTTTTCTTTTTTGAGATGTAATTGACATACTATGAAAATCACCCTTTAAAGCGTACTGTTGTAAGACTATTCATTTGTACTTTTTTTTTTTTTTTAACAGTTTAAGCACGTGGGCATGGTGGCTCATACCTGTAACCATAGTATTTTGGGAGGACAAGGCAGGAGGATCACAAGGCCAGGCGTTCAAGATCTGCCTGGGCAACATGGCAAAACCCCATCTCTACTAAAAATACAAAAATAAGCCAGGCGTGGTGGCGCACGCCGGTAGTCCCAGCTACCCAGGAGGCTGAGATGGGAGGATGGCTTGAGCCTGGGAGGCTGCAGTGAGCCGAAATCGAGCCACTGCATTCCAGCAACAGCAAAATACCGTCCCTTACCCCCCTCAAAAAAAAAAAAGGTTTAGCAAATTAATAAGCAGAGGATATAGCAAAGTATTTTTTTTTTTAAAGAACAAGAGTCCATTTAACTTCAACTTAGCAGTTGTTAGCAGTCAATCCATATGGACCTAGAAAAAATAAAGCATTTTGCCTCAAAGTAGCCTAAAATTCATGGGCTTCTGTCCTGACCTACCTTCTTCCCATTTGCCCATTTGACAAAATGTAACCATTTTGCCGGTGCGGTGGCTCACACCTGTAACCCCAGCACTTTGGAAGGATGAGGCAGGTGGATCAGTTGAGGCCAAGACTTCAAGACTAGCCTGGACAGTATGGTGAAACCCCATCTCTACAAAAAATACAAAAATTAGCTGGGTGAGGTGGTGTGTGCCTGTAATCCCAGCTACTGAGGAAACTGAGGCAGGAGAATTGCTTGAACCGGAGAGGTGGAGGCTGCAGTAAACCAAGATCGCACCACTGCACTCCAGCCTGGCAACAGAGCAAGACTCTGTCTCAAAAAAAAAAAAAAAAGATGTAACCATTTCAAAAAGAAAACTTGGGAGGAATCACACTGGGGGCCCTGATCAAATGTCACTAAAGAATTAAAAGTTGTATTTCTGACATTTACATTGAGTGTTTATGATCATGAAAACTATTCAGATTTTCTCATTAAAGAACTGAAAAATGAACTGGTGGGTGTGAGTTAACAAGTGAACCGTCATTATTTTCAGTAAATTTACTTTCATCATTTTCCTTCCTTAATACCACCGTATGAAACTGTGGCATCTCGGATCTAGTCACTGGCCAGGCGAGGTGGCTCACACCTGTAATCCCAGTACTTTAGGGGGCTGAAGCAGGCAGATCACTTGAACCCAAAAGTCTGAGACGAGGCTGGGCAACATGGTAAAACCCCCATCTCTACAAAAAATACAAAAATTAGTCGGGCATGGTGGTGCATGCCTGTAGTTCTAGCTACTGAGGAAACTGAGGCAGGAAAATCTCTTGAACCTGGGAGGCGGAGGTTGTAGTGAGCCAAGATCGGGCCACTGCACAACAGCTTGGGCAACAAGAGCAAAACTCCATCTCAAAAAAATAATTTGATCATTCATATCTAGTCGAAAAAACAGCAAACAGCAGATGCTAGGGCCCAGGGAAATGATGTCCACTGATAGGGGCTGTGAATTGCCTGCCCACACATGTAGCTCCCCAATTAATAGGATTTAAGTCTCTTAGCAAAGATTTACTGGCCACATCCTCTGTAGTGGTTGCCATATTTAGCTTGGGCTGTTTAGCTTGTCTTCAATCACTTCCTTCCCCTTTTCACTTTCCCTCAACACTATTGGTGTTTTTTTGTTTTATTTTCCTGATTTTGGGGTTTTGAGACATGATCTCGCTCTCTCACCCAGGCTGGAGTGCAGTGACACAATTACAGCTCACTGAAGCAATCCTAGGATTCCAGGCACGAGTCCCCACACCTGACAGTACCACCGTTTCGGGACTGATCCTCTTCTGTATACTGCAACCCCCTCTCCAGGGAATCTCTGCTCCACATTTCCCTCCAGGGGAACCCCACGTAGCTGGGCCATGGTGCAGAGGCAGGGCAGGGTGCCATCCCACATAGAGGTTTTGGAGTAAATTTAAAGCCTGGTCCAATCACTGGAAGCTGCATGAATGAGAGCAAATTATTGACAGCCTCAGGTTTTTTTCTTTTGTTTGAGACAAGGTCTCACTCTGATTGCCTAGGCTGGAGCACAGTGGCACAATTACAGCTCACTGTAGCCTCAACTTCCTGGGCTCAGATGATTCTCCCACCTCTGCGCCCCAAGTAGCTGGCACTACAGGGACATACCACCCTTCCCAGCTAATTTTTTTTTTCTTTATGCTTCATTTCGAACACTGTGCTTGGAAATTTTTTTGTATTTTTAATAAAGACACAGTTTCACCTTGTTAACCAGGCCGATCTCGAACTCCTGGGACTCAAGCAATCTACCAGCCTCAGCTTCCCAAAGTGCTGAGATTATAGGCATGAGCCACTGTGCCCAGTTTATTCTTTAAAATGAGGACATTTAAACAAAATAGTCTACGTAAAGCATCTAAAACAGTACTTGGCACTCTACAGTAATTACTCAAATGTTAGTTATAAGAGATGGACTTACCAGAGTTTTCCTTACATTTGTATTTATAAGTATACACGTGAAGATTCAAATCCCAGCTTCAATTTACAATCTGTGTAACCAGGGCAAGTTATCTAACTCTCTACACCTCAGCATGCTCATTTGTGAAATGGAAATAATGTGCCATTCTGAGATATGGTCCCCTCCTGCCAGTGACCACCCCAACCACAGCTGTTCACAACATGACACATAAAAGTTACAAACTCCCATTCATTACAACACTCTAAGAAGGAGACTTATCTGAGGTTTTGGTTTTGTTTTGTTTTTGAGATGGACTTTTGCTCTTGTTGGCCAGGCTGTAGTGCAATGGTGCAATCTCGGCTCACTGCAATCTCTGCCTCCTGGGTTCAAGTCATTCTCCTGCCTCAGTCTCCCAAGTAGCTGGGATTGTATGCCACCACACCTGGCTAATTTTTTTGTATTTAGTAGAGGTGAGGTTTCACCATGTTGGTCAGGCTGGTCTGGAACTCCTGACCTGAGGTGATCCACCCGTCTCAGCCTCCCAAAGTGCTAGGATTACAGGCGTGAGCCATCATGCCCAGCCTGAGGTTTTACTTCTATAGAATTTAGGATGCCTTATGAAATAAATGTTCAACTACTCTAAAATCCAGGAAATGATTAGTATAAACATATCATGAGGTAATTAGCTGTCATATCTGAATTTAAGAGATCTTTTGGAAAGGTTTTCAAAAAGTTTGTTTAAATTACATGTTGTCTCTTTACTAAATGTGTCTTGAACTAGACTAAAATCAACCTGTAGGCAAGAACAGTGTTTTATACTTCTATACTTTTTTTTTTTTTTTTTTTTTGAGAGAGTTTCACTCTTGTTGCCCAGGCTGGAGTACAGTGACATGATCTTGGCTCACTGCAACCTCCACCTCCTGGGTTCAAGCAATTCTCCTGCCTCAGCTTCCTGAGTAGCTGGGATTAGAGGCACCCACCACCATGCCCGGCTAATTTTTTGTATTTTTAGTAGAAACGAGGTTTCACTAAGTTGGCCAGGCCGGTCTCGAACTCTTAACATCAAGTGATCCTGCTGCCTCAGACTCCAAAAGTGATAGGATTAAAGGCATCAGCCACCATGCCCAGCTTGCTAGGATTTTAAGGTTCAATTAATGCATGCTGGTTAGATAACTATAACTAAAATATATACATTAGCATAGCTGATAATAATTGAGCTTTAGTTACAGCATTTACTTTCTCCTAACGTCTGCCTTACCCAGAAACAACTTTTTTTTTTTTAGAAAAAGAAAAGGAGAAAGAAACAGCAAAAGAAAGAAAAAAAAGAATGAAACAGAGAAAGAAAGAGGAAGAGAAAGAGGAAAAGAAAGAGGGAGAGAGAGTGGGATTCTTGTTCTATTACCCAACACTTCAGATTTTTTGAGTGAAAGTAGAGATCACAAACATCAAGGCATTTGACTCTTTTATTTTCCTTCACTTGCTGCTTGAGGGGTCACACTAACCAATTCTAGTTACATACTTTCCTGCTATAGACTCTGGAAAAAAAAGTTGCAAAAAAACAGAAAACTAACCTTCTTAAACATATATAAGGAATCAAGGGTTTTCTAAAACTATAATCTGAGTCCTATTTTTGCCTTCTGTGTAGTAAGGATGTCATTCTACTCACTATTCTACTAGAATACGTCTTCACATTTCAAACTGGATTACGTTCATGTAGTAAAAACAAGAATCATGCACTCTATTGAATATTTTTGCATTTGCTTATGACAATACTAGTTAAAACACCAGTTTATAATTTTTTTATACTTTCAGTAGTTCCACAAATGCATGATTCTTTTAATCGGACTGAAGTTTCAAGTCAGTACTTTACTGGAGAAAATGTATGAAACTGCAGCACTAATTTCTGAAACGAAGGATTGAAGTTCCTCTTTCCAAATTCTTTCAGTCCATCACTACTCCACATGTTCCTGCTCTTGTCCTGGAATTAGCCACCGGATACTCTCAGTTCGAATGGTAGCATACATAATAAAACTAATTAAAAAGAATAAGGAAAATACAAGCAACCAGTCCACACTTTTTATCAAAGTGCTGGGAAGAGGGCCTATTTGGTCAGCTTGAGTCACCACCACATTCTTCTTGGCTTCTATACCTGAAAGAAAAATCAGTGGTTTCAAATCAGACAGAAAAGGCACCCGCCACAGATTTTTCTCAAGTATTATGCATGGTATGCAAAATGATATGCAGTCCTAAACTAAACACTGCCACTAGTATATATATTAATATCTGGGATGGATTTCACTTGCCTGTCAGTGTAATTTATAAGTTGCCTTTCTCCTGATCACATCAAAGGATCAGGAATCCATTCAGCTGTTCCCAACTAAAACACTAGAATTTCTGTGAACTCATCAGCAGTTTCTTAGCCAATGTATTTATAAGAGTTGCCTTTTGGTGTCTTTTGAGACCAAAGTTCAGTAAGTAACTAGTAAAACTCCTCTCAGAAATCTACAGAATGTTTCCACTGGCTAAGTAATGCTAAATTCAAAATGCTTTTGTTTTTTCTGAGATGGAGGCCTGCTCTGTCTCCCAGGCTGGAGTGCAGTGGCGCCATCTCGGCTCACTGCAACCTCCACCTCCTAAGTTGAAGTGATTCTCAGCCTCCCGAGTAGCTGGCACACACCACCATGTCTGGCTAATTTTTTTGTATTTTTAGTAGAGACGGAGTTTTGCCATGTTGGCCAGGCTGGTCTCAAAATCCAGACCTCAGTTGATCTGCCCGCCTCGGGCCTCCCAAAGTGCTGAGATTATAGGCGTGAGCCACCACACCTGGCCCCAAAATGCTTTTAATAATTTACTGAAAGAATTGTTATAACAAGCCATCTCTAGGAACAGGGATTACCACAGATGCTTTGACTCCAAGATTTGTGTTCTAGGTTTGGTTAGAGCATTGAACAAAATGGCTCCCTCTCCATACATCAATTGAAATGAAAATGAGGGATCCGTTACAAGACTTGTACTAGCTAACCACCTGGTAATACCCTACTTTTGCTCCTATCAGCCAATTCAGCTCTTTGTTCTTTAATGTTAGCTAACATGATTATATGCAACTTAATATATATGCAACGTGTGTTGCAATTTGTATTTCTTTCCAGTGAGTACACTTTGGGAAGAGTGGGATGCTCATAACTGAGACAGTGAGGCTTTAGAGGAATGAACTTTAACAGTGGAGGTAATGTTTTCAATTTACAATGCTTAAACTGTTACAAACAATAAAAAATAAGGCCATACATTTTGGCAAATATGAAGAATTTAAGATAGCATCTACAAATGGATTAATAAATGGAAGAGTAGCAGCAAAGAAAATGAACAAAACATAATCATACATATATACAGGTACATCTCACAAGCATACTGCTGAATGAAAAAAAGACAGACACAAAAGAAAACATCCTGTGTGTCTCCATTAATACGAAATCTAAAACAAGTAACACAGTCTATGACATTAGGAGTCAAACTGTGGTTATCTTTGGGGAAGGCAGGAGCAGTGGTGCTGAAGGTAGGCTGGTAATGTTCTGGTTTTCTTTTTTTTTTTTTTTTTTGGGACAGAGTCTCGCTCTATCACCCAGGATGGAGTATAGTTCCACAGTCTCAGCTCACTACAGCCTCTGCCTCCTGGGCTCAAGCAATTCTTAAGCCTCAGCCTCCCAAGTAGCTGGGACTACAGGTGCCCATCACCATGCCCCGCTAGTTTTTTTTTTTTTTTTTTTTTTTTTTTTGAGAGAAAAAGAGAAAGAAAAAAAGAAACAGCAAAAGAAAGAAAAAAAAAATGAGAGTAAGAAAGAGGACGAGAAAGAGGGAGAGAGATTGGGATTCTTGTTTTATTGCCCAGGCTAGAATGCAGTCTAAAAATGGGTATTAAAAACCTCTTTGATGCCAATAATTGTGCTTAACAATGGAGACAGGAAGGAATAGGGGATGAAAATAACAAATAAGCAGACAACCAATATTTTATTTAAAC
>CAUYQU010009689.1:0-10435 GCA_963574635.1 Cheracebus regulus | reverse complement strand
AGTCTCACAAAGTTCTTTTTGTAATTCCTTTACCTGCAGTTCCTACTTTCCCATAGCTCGACTGCCTCCAACGGGAAACTGTGTCCAGGCTCAAGCTCACCATATGGTGAGGCCCAATTCCGAGGGGCTTCACATGGGAACGAATCTCACAAATATAATTTCTCTTTGCTTATGCAAATAAATTAGGCTTTTAGAAGGAAGCAGGCCACATCGTGAATGGTTTGCTCCGTAGCACTTTCTTCTGCCAGATACCCTAAATCATCTCTCTTGAGTTTAAAATTTTAGAGATCCCTGGAGCAGGGGCATAATGTTGTCAGTCTCTGCTAAAGCATAGCAAGTGTGACCTTTGCTCCGGTTCCCAGTAAGTTTTTCACTTCCATCTGATACTACCCAGTCTGGACTTCATTGTCCATATCACTATCAACATTTTGGTCACAATCATTCGACATGTCTCTGGGAAGTTCCAAACTTTCCCACATCTTCCTGTCTTCTTCTGAGCCCTCCAAACTGTTCCAACCTCTGCCTGTTACCCAGTTCCAAAGTTGCTTCCACATTTTCAGGTATCTTTATAGCAATGCCCCATTTCTCTGATACCAATTTTCTGTATTAGTCCATTCTCACACTGCTATAAAGAACTACCTGAGACTGGGTAATTTATAAAGAAAAGAGGCTTAATTGACTCACACTGCCACATGCTGTACCGGAAGCATGGCTGGGAGGCCTCAGGAAACTTACAATCATGGTGGAAGGGTGGAGGGGAAGCAAATATGTCTTCACACAGTGGCAGAAAAGAGAGAGAGCATGAAGAGGAAAGTGCTACACACTTTAAAACAACCAGCTCTCATGATAATTCTATCAGGGGAACAGTAAGGGAGAGGTTCACCCCCATAATTCTATCACCTCCCACCAGGGCCCTCCATCAACATGGGGAATTACAATTCAACATGAGATTTTGGTGGGAACATAGAGCCAACCCATTTCACTGTCACAACAGCAAAGCTGCAAAATAATATCAGTGGATTACAATGAGGAGAGCTACAATACACTGACTCAATTTAAGAAGGAATCCTTAGGTAAGCACAAAGACAAGAGGGTAGTAGAACACACACACAAAAACTAGAGGCAACTGAAATCTTTGGCCTCTACAGCTACAGCAAGCCAACATTTAACACAGCTGAGTGCCTAGTTAGATTACTGTAAAAACTCATACCAAAAGCCTAACTACCCGTTTCTATTACCCAATACATTATGTCTGGCTTTCAACAAAAAGTCACAAGACATGCTAGAAGCCAAGAAAAAATAGTCTGAGGAGACAAAGTAAGCATCAGAAATAGACTCAGATGCAGCACAGATTTTGGAATGATCAGATGGGGAATTCAAAATAACTATGATTAATATATTTAAACACTTGAGGAAAAAGTAGATAACATACAAGAACAGGTGAGGAATATAAGAAAAGTGATGGAAACTTTGGGAATTAGAAGAAAAGTTAACAACTAAAATCTTGTAAAAGAAATGAATGCCATTAATGAGCTTACCAGCAGACTAGACATTGCCAAGGAAAGAATCAATAAACTTGAGATATGTTAATAAAAGCTTCCCAAACTGAAATGTAAACATCTTTTAAAATGAACAAAGATGAATACCTTAATAACTCAGGAATACAGGAGAACATTTCCAACTTGATTAAAAAGCGCTATAAAAAGTCTATAGCAAATATCCTAATGATGAGAAACTCGAAGCTTTCCCACCAAGGTCAGTAACAAGGGACAATATCCCCTTTGACCACTGCGATTTTAGCATCATACTGGAAGTTTTAACTAATGCAGTAAGACAGGAAATAGAAATAAAAGGCATATGGATTGGGAAGGAAAAAATAAAGCTGTTTGTTCACAGCTGACATGACCATCTATGCAGAAAATTAAAGAGTTGAAAAAACACCCAACTCCTGAAAAAAAAAATAAGTGATCATAGCAGGGTTGCAGATTATAAACACACAAATCAATTGCTTTCCTATATACCAGCAGTGAACAACAGGAATTTAAAATTTAAAAACACAATAGCATTTACATTAGCACTCCCAAAACTGAAATATCTTGGTAGAAAGTTAACAAAATATATATAAGATCTATATTAGGAAAAGTAGAAAAGTCTGCTGAAAGAAATCAAATAACTAAATAAATGAAGAGCTAATTCATGTTCATAGACAGGAAGACTCAATATTGTCAAGAAATCAGTTTTTCTAAACTTGATTCATGAATTCAGTGCAACAGCAATAAAGTCTCAGCAGATGATTCCGCTGATGCTGACAAACTCATTCTAAACTTTGTACGGAAAGGGAAAAAATCCAGAATAGCCAACACAATATTGAAGGAGGATAACAAAGTTTGAGAATTGACACTACTAACTTCAAGACTTACCACAAAGCCAGTAACCAAGACAGTGTGGTACTTACGAAATAACAGACACAGAGATCAACGGAACAGAATAAGGAGCCTAAAAATAGACCCACATTAGTATAGTCAACTGACCTTTGACAAAGACCCACATTCATATAGTCATCTGACCTTTGACCAAGGAGCAAACAACTAGACATTCAAATGCAATGCAATGCAATAAAATAAATGTAGACTCATACTCTCTTAGTTCATTTGTGTCACTATAAAGAAATACCTGAGGCTGGGTAATCTAAAAAAAAAGGCTACTTGGCTCACCATTCTGCAAATTGTTCAAGAAGCCTGTCACCAACATCTGCTTCTGATGAGGTCCTCATGGTGGAAGGTAAAGGTGGGAGAGGAAGCAAGCTGTGTGGGTGTGGGTGTGTGTGGGTGTGGGTGTGCGTGTGAGTTTCCAGACTCTTTTTAAGAATCA
Source organism: Cheracebus regulus (assembly GCA_963574635.1). NCBI lineage: Eukaryota > Metazoa > Chordata > Mammalia > Primates > Pitheciidae > Cheracebus > Cheracebus regulus. The sequence continues at coordinate 7,564 of CAUYQU010009689.1, read as the reverse complement.
GTTCTTTAAAACTAAGAGTGAGAACATACTCCCCCAAGAATGGGCACCAAGCCTTTCATGAGAGATTTGCCCCCATAACCCAAACACCTCTCAGCAGGTACCACCTCAAACACTGGGTATCAAATTTAAACATGAGATATGGCAGAGCCAAACAAACCATATCCAAACCATAGCACAAACCTTAAACCCTTCACAAGAATTATGGATAATAAGACCTAAAATGGATAATAGACCTAAATATAAAACACATACTATAAAACTCCTATAAGACAAAATAGAAGAAAATCTAGATAACCTTAGGGTTGGCAATGACTTCACTGATACAATACCCAAGACACACTCCATGAAAGTATTGAAAACCTGGACTTCATTAAAATTAAGAATTTCTGGTCTGCAAATGACGCTGTTAAGAGACTGAGAAGATAAATCATAGACTAGGGAAAAATAATTAAAAATTTATATCAGATAAAATACACCTCTAAAATACACAAAGAATTCTTAAAACTCAACAGAAACAGCATTCAATTAAAAACTGAGCAAATAACTCACCAAAAACCATATAGATGGCAAATAAGTATATAATAAGATGTTCCACATCATATGTTATCAGGAAAATACAGATGAAAACAACAGTGAATAGCACTAGACACGTATTAGAATGGCTGACATCCAGAGTACTGGCAACACCAAATGCTTATGAGGATGAAAAGCAACAGGAACTCTCATTCATTACTGGTGAGAATGCAAAATGATATTGCCACTTGGAAAGATCGTTTGGTGGTTTCTTATAAAACTAAACATACTCTTACCATATGATCCAGCAACCATGCTCCTTGTTATTTACTCAAAGGAGCTGAAAACTTATGCCCACACAAAAACCCACACACAAGATATTTATAGCAGCTTTACTTAAAATTGCCCATATTTGGAAGCAACCAATATGTCATTTAGTAACTGAATGGAAAACTGTGTTTTATCCAGACAATGGAATGTTATTCAGGGATAAAAATGTATAATTTCTCAATAAATGAAAAGACATAGAAGAAAGTTAAATGCACATTTCTATGTGAAAAAAGCCAATCTGAAAGGCTGCATACTATATGACACTCTGGAAAGGGCAAATCTATGGAGACGATAAAAATATCAGTGGTTGCTAAAGGCTGCCGGGGAAGGAAAGATGAACAGGCAAAGTACAGAGGATTTTCAGTGCAGTGAAACTTCTCTTCAGATATTATAATGGTGAATACATGTCACCAAGAGTAAACTTAATGGGAACTATGGACTCTGTCTGGAAATGATGTTTTAATACAGGTTCATCAACGGTAGTAAATAAACCACTTGTGATAACAGGGGAGGCTACATATGAGTGGGTGCAGGGGGCATGTGGGCAATCTCTGTGCCTTCTGCTCAGTTTTGCTGTAGAACTGAAACTGTCTAAAGAATAACATCTATTAAAAATATGAAACAGAATATCAACGAACTATGGAAAAATTGCAAAAGGGGTAAAATAGATGCAATGAGAAAATGAAGAGAAACGGGAAAAAAGGAAGGAATAGAAAAATACTGAAGTGATAATGTCTGAAAACATTCCAAAATTAATGACAGACATGAAGCCACAGTTCCAGGAAGCTCACAGAGTGCCAAGCAAGACAAATACAAAAAAGACAGAAAATCAAAATCTAGGCATGTAATACTCAACCTTCAGAAAATAAAAAAACAAGAGAAACTCTTACAAGAAGCCAGAACAAAATTAAAACCTTACTTGAGAAGAACAAGGATAAAGGTTACATCAGATTTCTAGTCAGGAACATAAAAACAAGGTGAGAATGGATATTTGAAGTATTGAAAGAAAAAATGAACTACCAGTCTAGAAATGTGTATCTAGCGAAATCATACTTCAAAAGTAAAGGAGAAGTAACGACTTCTTAAAGAAAAACAAATGAACCAGTACATCTTCCCGAAATACTTGTTAGGAGAAGTTCTTCAGAGAGAAGCAAAATGAAATGTGTTAGAAATTCAGATCCACATGAAGAGAGGAAGAACATTCGAGAAGAAATACATAAAGATTGTCATGGTTTGAATGTACCCTCTAAAAATCAGGTGTTGCCAATGTGATAGGATTAGGAGGTGGGAAATTTAAAATATAATTAGGCTATGGGAGGCCTTCCTTTATGAACAAGATTAAGACTTTTATAAAAGAGGTTCAATACAATACTTACCTAGCTTGCCTTTATGCATTCCTCTCCTCCAGAGGCTGCAGCCATCATCAGACAACTGAACCTGTTAGTGTCTTAACCTTGAAGCCTCCAGAACCATGAGAAAGTAAACATGTTTTTTATAAATTACCCAGACTGAGGTATTCTTTCATAGCAGCACTAATTGGCTAAGACAGAAATTGGTACCAGAAGTGGGCTGTTAATATAACAAATATCTAAAAATGTGAAAGTGGCTTTGGAGCTGGGTAATGGGCAAAGACTGAAACAGTTTCGAAGCAAATGCAAACAAAAGCCTGTATTACCATAAAAAGAGCATTAAGGGCAATTCTGGTGAGGGCTTAGAATGAGAGAGGAGCTTTAAAGGGAACCTTAATTTTCTCAGAGGTTACTTAAGTCGTTGTGACTGTGGAGATCATTCTGATGAGTGATGGAGACTTATGATGGAGATAAGTCTTAGATGAGTGGGTGCAGGGGGCATGTGAGCCATCTCTGTACCTTCTGCTCAATTTTGCAGTAGACCTGAAATTGTCTAAAGAACAACATGAGACTATGTTATTGAAAACTGAATAAAAGGTCATTCTTATTATAAATTGGCAAATAACCTGGCTGAATTATGCCTGTATTCTAGGACTTAATGAAAGGCAGAAGTTGAGAGCAATGAACTGTGATATTTGGCAGAAGAAATCTGTGAACACTAAAGATCCAGGATGCTGCATGGCTTCTCTTTACTGCTTACAGTGAAATAAAATCAGAGATATTATTTTAAGATGAAATTTATAATTTCAAGGGAAGCAAAATAAAAAGATCCAGAAAAGTCTCAGCCTGGCCATGTAAAGACTAAAAATAAACGTTTAAGAAATAAAACTCAAGTTATGGTCAGGCAACCATTTGATAAGGAGATTAGTATGGGTAAAAAACATCCAGATGCTATTCATCAAGACAATGACAGAATGATAGTCAAGGCATTTCAGAGGTCTTCAGGGCTACCCCTCCTATCAGAGGTCCAGAGTGCAGGTGCCTGAGGGGCAGAATGATTTTGGAGGGTGGGTCAGGGTTCCTGCTGGACCTTGAGGCTTGCTGCCATGGCTGTCCCTGGTCTGTGCTTCCTGCACTCGGGTGGAGCACTCTTTGGCAGCTCTAGCCATAGCTCAAGTGGGCCCAGTTGCAACTCAGGTGCTGCTCTGAAGGAAGCAAGTGGTGACGCGTATTCACCATTATAATATGATAAAGAGAAGTTCTGCTGCACTGAAAATCCTCTGTACTTTGCCTGTTTATCTTTCCTTCCCCGGTAGCCCTTAGCAACCACAGGTATTTTTACCATATCCGTACATTTGCCCTTTCCATGTGGGTTTATCTGCAGGTGCACAGTGTGATATGGTTTGGCTATGTCCTCACTCAAATCTCATCTTGAACTGTCATAATCACCATGTGTCAAGGGCTGCACTAAGTGGAGATGATTGGATCATGGGGGTGGATTCTCCCATACTGTTCTCATGGTAGTGAATAAGTCTCATGAGATCTGATGGTTTTATAAACGGGAGTTCCCCTGCACAAGCTCTCTTGCCTGCTGCCATGTAAGTCACGCCTTTGCCCATCATTGGCCTTCCACCATGACTGCACGGCCCCCCTAGACACATGGGACTGTGAGTCAATTGAACCTCCTTCCTTTATAAATTACCCAGTCTCAGATATGTCTGTATCAACAGCATGAGAACAGATGAATAGAGAGTACAAGAGCTGTCAAGATACGGCTTCTTCTACCTAGATTTCCACAATGTCTTAGCCTCAGGGCCCAGGCAGAGGCATGTTGCAGAAATGGAGTTGCCTCACAGAGCCTGCACTTAGAGCAATGTCGAGTGGAATCACTGGGTCAGGGCTGCCCCCAAGACCTCAGAACTGTAGAGCCGCAGACACGCAGCACTAGCCTGGGAAAACCACAGACATGTGACTTTAACGCACCGGAGCTAAGGGGTGGGCTGCACCCAGCAAAGTTGGGGGGACGGGACTGCCCAAGTCCTTGGGGGTCAACCCCTGCCCCAGTGTGTCCAGAAGGCAGAACATGAAACAAAGAAGATATCATTACGTCTTAAGATTTAATGTTGTCTGCCCTCTTGGATTTTGGATGTACTTGGGACCTGTTACTCTTTCTTCTTTTCTAGTTCTCCCTTTAGGAATGAGAATGGTTGGACTTTTTTCCTGCACCAGCACTGTCTTTTGGCAACACGTAACTTATCTGATTTCACAGGCTCACAGCTGAGGGGAAATTTGTCTGGGGATTAATTGTAACTTGAATCTCACCCCTATCTGACTGAGGTGATAGTTAGATGAAACTCTGGATATTAGATTTTAAAGTTGTTCCTGGAATTAATTAAGATTTTGGGGGCTATTGAGATGGAATGAAATGGATGTATTTTTTTTATGTGAGAAAGACTTACATTTTAGGGGCCGGGGCAGAATTCTATGGTTTGAGTATGTCCCCTCCAAAATTCAGTTGTTGCCAATGTAAGTATGAGGAGATGGGCTTTTGTGAGGTGTTTAGGCCAGAAGGGCTCCTCCTTCAAAAATCAGATTAATGTCATTACAAAGAGGCTTCACACAGCATTGGGCTCATTTGCCCTTCTAATTTCTGCCATGTGCGATCACAGCATTTCTCTCCTCCAGACGATGAAGTGCTCACCGGACAATCTAACCCGTAGGTACATTCATCTTGGACTTCCCACCCTCTAGAACTGTGAGAAAATAATTCTGTTGTTTATGAATTACCCAGTCTATGATATTCTTTCATAGCAGCAGAAATGGACTAAAAAAAGTAAAATCTTTTATTTTTAAAATTCTCAATTGATCCAATAGATTTTGTTTATTCAAAGCAATAATAACAATGTTTTGGTTGATTATAGCATATGAATAAATGAAATAAATGATGGTAATGTAAAGAATGACAGGGAGAAGTTGAGAATACTCTGTTATGAGGTATCTGTACTTCAGCTTGAAGTGGTACAGTATTATCTGAATACATTAGTTGTTAATGTATATTGCAAACTCAAAAAAATTTATGATATGCTATTGACAGGCTAAATGAGGAGAGAAAATGAAATCATGTAAAATACTCAATTAGAATAATAGAAGACAGAAAAAAATAGGAGACAAGTAATAAATAGAAGTGCTGTTATGTTTATTTAGTTTTATCCTTTGTTGAGGTATATAGTTATTACTATAAATTTTCCTCTTAATACTGCTTTCACTGTAACTCACAGGTTTTGGTATGTTGTGTAAACATCTTCATTTGTTTCAAGAAATTTTAAATTTTCCTTCTAAATGTTTCGATTGATCCACCAATCATTGAGGAGTACACTGTATAATTTCCATGCATTTGTATAGTTTCCAAAATTCCTCCTCTTATTGATTTCTAGTTTTACTCTATTATAGTAGACACTTGATATTTTAATTTTTTTTGAAATTTTAAAGACTTTTTTGTAGCCTAATATATGATCTATTCTTGAGAATGATCCATGTGCTGAGGAGAAAAATATGTATTCTGCAGCCTTTGAATGAAATATGCTGTAAATAACTATTAGGTCCATTGGGCTGTAATTCAGATTAAGTCTGATGTTTCTTTGTTGATTTTCTGTTGTCATGATCTATCCAATGCTGAAAGTGAAGTGTTGAAATCTCCAGCTATTATTGTACTGGAGTCTATCTCTCTGTTGCCCCTAATAATATTTGCTTTACATATTTGAGTTCTCCAGTGTTGCACATACATATATACACAATTGTTATATCCTCTTGCTAAATTAACTCCTTTATCATTATGTAATGACTTTCTTTGTCTCATTTTATAGTTTTTGTCATGAAATTTGATATAAATATATCAAATAAGTATAGCTATTCCAGGTCTTTTTTGGTTTCCATTTGCATGGAATATCCTTTTCCAGCACTTATTTTCAGTCTATGTGTCCTTTATAGGAGAAATATGTTACCTGTAGGCAACAGCTCATGGGTCTTGTTTTTTTAAAAAAATCCATTCCACCATTCTCTGTCATTTGATTGGAGAGTTTAGTTCATTTACATTCAATGTTCTTATTGATACATAAGGACTTAATTCTTGCCAGTTATTTGTTTTCTGGCTGTTTTGTGGTCTTCTCTTATTTCTGTCTTTTTTTAGTGAAGGTGCTTTTCTCTGGTGGTATGTTTTAATCTCTTGCTTTTTATTTTTTGTGTCTGTTGCATGTGTTTTGGTTTGAGCTTTACTACAGAGCTTGCAAATAATACCTTATAATCATTATTTGAAACTGATGACAACTTAACACTGATTGCATAAACTAATAAGCAAAGAGAGAAGTAATAAAAAACTCTACACTTTAACTTTGTTCCCCTGCTTTTAAACTTTTTGTAGTTTCTATTTGCATCTTATGGTACTATGTCTTGAAAAGTTGTAGTTATTATTTTTTATCCATTCATCTTTTAGTCTTTCTACTCAAGATATAAGCAGTTTAAAAATCACAGTTACAGTGTTATATTATTCTGTGGTTTTCTGTGCTCATACTGTTACCAGTGAATTTTGCACCTTCAGATGATTTCTTACAGGTCCTATTCTTTCAGATTAAAGACCTCTCCTTAGCATTTCTTACAGGATAAGTCTGGTGTTGATGGAATTCCTTAGCTTTTGTTTTTTTTCTGGCAAAGTCTATTTCTCCATGTTTGAAGGATATTTTCACTGGATATACTATTTTAGGATAAAATAGTTGTTTTCTCTAATGACCAGTGATGATGAGCTTTTTTTCATGTTTGTTGGCTGCATAAATGTCTTCTTTTGAGATACCATCTCATGCCAGTTACAATGGTGATCATTAAAAAGTCAGGAAACAACAGATGCTGGAGAGGATGTGGAAATATAGGAACGCTTTTACACTGATGGTGGGAGTATAATTAGTTCAACTATTGTAAAAGACAGTGTGGCGATTCCTCAAGAATCTAGAACCAGAAATACCATTTGACCCAGCAATCCCATTACTGGGCATATACCCAAAGGATTATAAATTATTCTACTGTAAGGACACATGCACACATGTTTATTGCAGCAGTATTCACAATAGCAAAGACTTGGAACCAACCCAAAAGCCCATCAATGATAGACTGGATAAAGAAAATGTGGCACATATACACCATGGAGTACTATGCAGCCATAAAAAAGAAAGAGTTCATGTCCTTTGCAGGGACATGGATGAAGCTGGAAACCATCATTCTCAGCAAACTGACACAGGAACAGAAAACCAACCACCACATGTTCTCACTTATAAGGGGGTGTTGAACAATGTGAACACATGGACACAGGGAGGGGAACATCACAC
>CAUYQU010009687.1:0-62035 GCA_963574635.1 Cheracebus regulus | reverse complement strand
CGCTGGCGACCCGTGTGGCTCCTCTGCCGGGAATCTCCCGGTCTGTGGGCAACAAAAATTCGTCGGAAAGCGCGGCGTCCACTCGTTCTCTGCGCTTTCACTGGGAGCTACATTCCTGAGCTGTTGCTAATCGGCCATCTTGGATCTCTCCCCCATAAAAGAGCCATATTTCTGTTTTCTACCTACATGGCCATCCACCACCCTATGAAGTTATTATTGGACTGTCTTGGTGTTTCCCAGGTGAATCGGAACAAGACCCCAGGGGCCCCAAGACCATTCTCAGGTTCAGTGGTTAACTAGGATTCACAAACTCGGAAAAGCAGTCGTGTGTGTAGTTTCAGTTCCTTACACTGAAAGGACACAGATAAACATCAGCAAAGGTAAAAGACAGGGAGAGTGGAGTCTGGGGGAGACCAGGCTCAAGCTTCCAGTCGTCTCTCCCAGTGGAGTTGTGCAGACAGTGCTCAGTTCTCCCAGCAGTGATGTTTGACGCCAACCAGGGACGCTCACTTGAATCTTGGTGTCTGAGGTTTTTTTATTGGGGGTAGGTCATATGAGCATGGAGTACCTTTGTGGTTGGCCTTAGCTACTCCTCTCAAGTCACTCCAGAGGTCAAACTAATGCCACATGACCCAAGTCTTCCACCAAAAGTCTTAGCATAAACTTTCTGGCAAGGCCAAATGCCCCAGGTATACAAAGATACTTTTGTCAAGCAAGATATTCCAAGGGGCTAGATGTTATCTCCCAGCAGCTAGTCCTTTCTTTGGAATGCACATGGTCTCAAAACCCCATGCCTGAGGTTAATTCTTTACTGCACAACAGGGTTTTAATGCAAAAGAAGTAGCACTCGAATGTAAATTTCCTCAGCAAGGCAATTTACTTCTGTAGAAGGGTGGGGCTCACAGATGGAACAATGGCGAGTGTACACCTGGACGGGGAGGGAAAGGGGTTCTTATTCATGATGGAGGTCACCCCTACTGCTGTGTCATTCCCCTATTAGCTAGGGTTAGACTGCACAGTCTAGACTAATCCCGATTGGCTATTTTAAAGAGAGCAGCTGTAGGAGTCAGAGTGGGGGGGTGGGTAGTTTGGCGAGAAGGACGGTTACGGGCAGGTCAGAGCAGGTAGCCAGGGGTGACCTAGATCAAAGCAGGTGACCGGAGCAGGTGACTGGAGCAGACGACTGGGGCGGGTGACCAGGATGAGTCAGGACAGAGCAGGGGACTGGTGGGACAGATGTGAACTACTGATTAGAACTGTTGGGAAAGGTTGTTTCTGAAGCTACAAGGAAGTTAGACTTTAAAATGGAGGACAAAGAACATACTGACATACTAATTCCTTGAAGAGAAACTTGGAGTTCACTATGTCTAACAATAGGTATATAGGAAAGAGACCGGGAAAGAGAACTTCAAGATATTCTGAGTGAGATCCATGAATTTTGTCAAGCTTTCAGGGGCTCCTGGGAGTAAGGCTTCTATGTCCCAGAAGGAGAGAATCACGGAGAGAAGGCTACCTTGAGAAACGTAGTGATCTTTGGATGATGGAGACATCTAATCCAAGGAGACTCTGCAAGGAGAGAACCAGAGCAGAAAAACCTTGACCTTAATCTTCATCTTCCCTCCAGAGCCCCCCATCCGTGGAAACCAGCCAGGAGCCAGGGGCAGGGGAGTCCACTGATTTGTCTATATGTATCAGTGCCCTGGTGCAAAGTACAGGGTCGAGAAGGATGGAGATTGGATGTGGAGGTCAATAAGAAGTCATCCGACATGTACAAAATGGTCCAAATTCAAACGATCCGTACATGGAAAGGACGTAGCTCAGAGCTAGCAAGCAGGTGTGAGTACTTACTTAGTAGACGCTCTTACCAGTATTTCCTTTGGTTTTCCTCTTCAACGGCGGAGATGCTTTTAGCCAATGGCTAAGTGCCTGGCTGCCTGTTACTGGGAGAAGCCACTCATTTTCAAGGAGTGATGAAATGATTTTATTTGGGATTAGAGATTATTCTCAGAAAAGGAGCAAGGCTGACCACCACCAGCCTCAAGATGCTACAAGGAGTTGACAAAGTGACTCAGGTCCCTGGAGCCTGGGTCCAGGGTTAGAAGTGGGGATTGCCATGGAGCTGGAGATGGCCCTTTCAAAGTGGTCCCTAAGAGCCCCTAGCATTTGCAGCTATCTGGTTGGAAGGAAGCTGATTTGGATAGAGAGGTTGAAGGAAGATCAGGGAGGGGACATCCAGCAGGAGAATGAAGTAATCAGGAGCTCCATCCAGCTCCAGAACAGATAGCTGGGGCTGCCTCCTTGGGCTCCCCTTACTAGCTGGCTGATCTTGGGAAAATTATACCTCTTAGCCTCAGACTCCCCATCTGTGAAATGGAAATCATAAGACTATTGATGCCAATGACTAAAGTACATATGAAGGGCTTAGCACTATGTCTAGTAAGTAGTGCTATATACGTATTAATATAATCATTACTACTATACATGGAGAGTGTTTGGGAGGTTGCTTGAGTCTTTCAGAGGCAAAGTTTCCTTCCCCAGCCTTTGCAAACCTATCTACCCCTAGGATGAGATGGCTTTCCGGCTACCAGTGGAGGATTCCTTGATGTTTTCATTTACATGTTGGGGGAGTGAAAGAATGATGCTTAGTTTTGCAAAGAAAGAAGATAAAGAAGAATAGAAGTGTGATGGGCCAGGGTCATGACGGAGGTGGAACACAGAACTAGAATCTTTACTGAAGCTCTGAAGAAGGAGCACGTGGTGTGATGAGGTTAACAGTAGACTGGGTTTGGGACTCCAGGTTCTCTCCAAGGTCATCTAGCAGCTAGCTTTGAGACCCTGGGTAAGTTTGTTGGGATGGTGGCATTGGAGTGGGAGGGAGGTTCACTGTAGCTGCCTAAGCTAAAATATTAGGGGTGAATCTGTGAAACACTTTTTTTTATCTATCTGGGCTAGTGTTGTTCCAGAAGCTTGTGGAGGTCAGGTGGTGTTCCTGGGATGCCATGGTAATAACTGGCAGAGCCAAAGCTCAGGCCCCCTCTCTGACTCCCAGCTGAATGTCTGATTTGGTGTACTGCTCCACTTCTGGGCACTCAAAAAGAGATGCTTGGGTGGGTGTGGCCTGTTCATATCTGGACTCAAATAGCTGAAGCTGAGGAGCTTAGGTAATAGGAATGGGAAAAAATGTCAGGGAATAGACCAGTGGGTTTCATAATTGTTCCATCTGGCTCTTCCATAACATACCTGAGATTGGTTTTCATCAGGTATGGTAAGAGACGCAGACATGGAAATGGCTGTCACGAACTCTCAGATCTCTAGAAGCAGGAGGCATGCCACACCATGCAGGGCTACACAGGGAAGTGCCAGCGCTAGTCAGTAGGCAGAGAAGAGCGAGGAGAGCATGCCTCAAAGCCTTTATTTTATTTTTTTAATTTTTTTGTTAGAGACCGCATCTTACTCTGTCATTCAGGCTGGAGTGCAGAGGCGCAATCAGAGCTCACTTGAACTCTTGGGCTCAAAGGATCCTCCCACCTTAGCCTCTCCAGTAACTAAGACCACAGGTGTGCACCACCACATCTGGCTATTTTTTTTAGAGACAGGGTTTCACCATGTTGGCCAGACTGGTCTTGAACTTCTGACCTCAGGTGATCCGCCCGCCTCAGCCTCCCAAAGTGCTGGGATTACAGGCGTGAGCCACCGCGCCCAGCCTACTTTTTTTTTTTTTTTTTTTTTTTGGTAGAGATGGTATTTTACTATGCCCAGGTTGGTCTCAAACTCCTGGCCTCAAGTGATCCTCCCACCTCAGCCTCCAAAAGTGTTAGGATTATAGGTGTGAACCACTGCACCCAGCCCCATAGGCTCAGTTGAGGTTTTCATGGGAAGGAACAGTGGAGACAGGGTAGGTATGCTGAGTGTGCTTAGGATTGGATAGTTTGAATAATTTTGGTAGGCTCCGGACTATATGGGTGGTCCTTAGTTGTCCAAGTATCTGGCCCGGGAGTGATTTGAGGAAGGGAGAGTAGTGTGTGAGTTTGATAAAGGAGATAATTGGGTACGACTCTGAGTTGCTTGGTTTGTATGTTAAAGCTGTACTCACAAGGGAGTCCTTTGCTGTCTCTAGGAATTAGCTACCCCTGGGACAGGCAGCTTGTCCACATTCAAGACTCCAAATGTCAGAGCATCAAGAATACAGAAAATAGTGGCAAAGTAGCTCATGCCTGTAATTTCAGCACTTTGGAAGGTGGAAACAGGAGAATCGCTTGAGCCCAGGGGTTCCAGACCAGACTGGGCAACATGGTAAGGCCCCATCGCTACAAAAAAAATTTTTTTAATTAGCCAGGTATGGTGGTGCACACCTGTAGTCCTAGCTACTCAGGAGGCTGAGGTGGGAGAATTGCTTAAGCCCAGGAGGTCGAGGTTACAGTGAGCCGTGTTTGCACCACTATACTCCAGCCTGGGCAACACAGCAAGACCCTACCTTCAAAAAAAAAAAAAAACGGATTTAGAAAATAAGAACATATGATGAAACGCTGGGCTTCTGGAAACCTTCCACAACTGAGGAAGTAAAATCTCGTTTAGTGCTCAACAGTCATGACTTTGAAATTACCATCTGTGACGACTTAGCCATTTGTTTGCTGGACGATGAAAAGCCAGGTAAAAGACGGTGTACCCTGAAGCCACTGAGATTTAGTGGTAGGAGAAAGGGAAGGCCAAGATCTATTGCTTGATGTTCATGAAAGAGAGCTTGAAATTGAATCAAGTAATGAGGCAAGGAATCCTCAAGTCCTGGGCTCCTCTTCCCTCATAACAATCAAGGAGTTAGCAAGACAGACTACCTTGATTTTTCACTCCTTAGTTCTCTTGAATAATTGCAAGAAATGGGAGGGGCACAGTGGCTCGTGCTGTAATCCTAGCACTTTGGGAGGCCGAGGTAGGCAGATCACCCGAGGTCAGGAGTTCAAGACCAGCCTGACCAACATGGTAAAACCCTGTCTCTACTAAAAATACAAAAATTAACTGGGCTTGGTGATTCACATCTGTAATCCCAGCTACTCAGGAAGCTGAGGCTGGAGAATCGCTTGAACCCAGAAGGCAGAGGCTACAGTGAGCCGAGATTGTGCTATTGCACTCCAGCCTGGGTGACAGAGCGAGACTCCATCTCAGAAAAAAAAAAAAATTGCAAGTAGTACCATTTATTGAGCAGTTTCTACCATAAAGGATGTCTGCCGACCACTATCTCATTTAATAGCCACCACAGTTTCATAAAGGACAGCCTTTGATGAGAAACCTTGGCTATATATCAATTGCCCAGGGTCACCTAAGTAAGAGATAAAACCAGATTTGAACCCAAGTCCTTCTGGCACCATGGTCTGCATTCCTGACCACTGCGCTGTGCTGCCTCAGCTTCTGCACCAGACCTGTACTTTGGTCCTTTTGCGATCTGGTGCGTCATTTCATGGATGGTTTACATCTTCACAAAACACCTCCTGAGTTTAATCAGACCCCAGGGAAGAAGATGACTTATGAAGAACAAACTATAAGGCTTCTACCTGCCCAAACTTGACAAGGAAAACAAGCCCCCCACCTCATTTTATAAAAGGAAGCCTGGCAGGGGGTGGTGGCTCATGCCTGTAATCCCAAGGCCAAGGTAGGTGGACTACCTGAGACCAGGAGTTTGAGACCAGCCTGGCCAACATGGCGAAACCCCGCCTCTACTAAAAAATATAAAAAATTAGCTGGGCATGGTGGCACGCACCTGTAATCACAGCTACTCAGGAGGCTTAGGAGAATCACTTGAACCCGGGAGGCAGAGGTTGCAGTGAGCCGAAATCGCACCGCCATTGCACTCCAGCTTGGGCAACAGAGCAACACTCCGTCTCAAAATAAATAAAATAAGTAAAATAAAAGGAAGCCTAGTTTTAATATAGACTCCTTTTGGCAAATTTAGCTCTAGCCAGAGCTTCAGGACTAGAAACACTTTTGAGATTTAGGAAGTAGGGAGTTGAAAGTGTTTTATTTTTATTTGGTGTTTGTTTTGTTTATTGAGATGGAGTCTCACTCTGCCACCCAGGCTGGAGTGCAGTGAGGCAACCTCGGCTCACTGCAGCCTTCGCTTCCCAGGTTCAAGCGATTCTGCGTCAGCCTCCCACAAGAGCCTCCTGCAACATAGTAAGATACCATCTCTACCAAAAAAAAAAAAAATAGCCAGATGCGGTGGTGCACACCTATAGTCTTAGTTACTGAAGAGGCTAAGGTGGGAGGATCCTTTGCGCTCAAGAGTTCAAGGCAGCAGTGAGCTATGATTGTGCCTCTGCACTCCAGCCTGGGTGATACAGTAAGATGCGATCTCTAAAAAAAAAGAATAAAAAATAAAATAAAGGCTTTGAGGCATGTTCTCCTCTCTCTCCTCTGCCTGTAGCTGGGACTACAGGTGCCTGCTGCCACGCTCGGCTCATTTTTGTATTTTTAGTAGAGATGGGGTTTCACTGTGTTAGCCAGGATGGTCTCAATCTCCTGACCTTGTGATCCACCCACCTCGGCCTCCCAAAGTGCTGGGATTAGAGGTGTGAGCCACCGTGCCCAGCCTGAAGGTGTTTTATTGTATGTTCTCAAGATGTTCCTTGTCACTCTTTGTAACTGTTTCATTCAACACTAAATTTTCCTACCTATCTGAGTTTTGTCCTAAAAAGTGGTAAGTAGAAATCAGAGTTCTGTTGGGACCCCAGTGTACCTCTCTGCCCCCCAGCAAGTGGCTCCTCAGTTGTGGTTGCCTGTTCACTCTTATTTGCAACCAATGGGTTTCAGGGTCAACACACCAACTTACCTGCCAGCGTGATAAATGGTCCACACCAGCGAGTACAGCTGTCGTATGAGGCACTCTCTTGCGATCTGTTCTGCTCCCCGTCTGGAGTTTGATTTTGAATTCAGAACTACCTTAGATGATGTTATGGGTTGAATTATGTCCCCCCAAAATTCCTATGTTGAAGTCCTAGCCCCGAAAATATGACCTTATTTAGAAATAAGGTAATCACAGAAGGAATTAGTTAAGATGAGGTCCTACTGGAGGAGGTTGGCCCCTACTCCAGGATAACTGTTGTCTTTATAAAAAGGGCAAATTCTGGCCGGGCACGGTGGCTCATGCCTGTAAACCCAGCACTTTGGGAGGCTGAGGCAGGCGGATCACGAAGTCAAGAGATCGAGACCATCCTGGCCAACGTGGTGAAACCCCATCTCTACTAAAAATACAAAAATTAGCTGGGCGTGGTGATGCGTGCCTGTAGTCCCAGCTACTTGGGAGGTTGAGGCAGGAGAATCGCTTGAACCCAAGAGGTGAAGGTTGCAGTCAATCAAGATCGTGCCACTGCACACCTGCCTGGTGACAGAGTGAGACTCCATCTCAAGAGAAAAGAAAAAAAAAGGGCAAATTCAGACACAGACTATACAGGAATAACACATGTGTGATTAGAGTTATGCTACTGAAAGCCAAGGAATGTCCAGAAGCCAGGAGACAGGCTGGGAACAGGCCCTTCCCCAGCCTCTCCATAACTAGAGGAGCTTGGCCCTGCTGATGTCTTGAGCTCAGGCTTCTCACCTCTAGAACTGTGAGACAGTAAATCCCTGGGCTTAAGCCTCCCAGTTTGTGGTTGCCCTAGAAAACTTCTAATACAGGTGGCATGTGGTCCCTGTTACCTTATAGGAGTCCATTTTTTGGATGATTTCCTCCCTGACACTGGACACTTCAGAGTGCTGTGGATGTGTTTGGATGGGACACTGAGAATCATGTCTGTGTTGAGTGTGGGAGGAGCAGGTACAATATGTGGAAGATGAGGTCATGATTTGCTTATTTCAAAAATCAGTTTAGCATCGATTTGTTTGGAATGTCCATCCCTGAAGAAAGAACAAAAAATTCAAGGCCATGGGTTTGACACACCTTCTGTACCCCAGACCCAGGTTAGAACCTAGACCTCTGACTGTCCCCAAATTACAGATCCTGTTCCTGATTCCTACCTTCTCACTGGCTGGCACTCCTGATCGCTAGTAACCCTGGGAAGGCTTTATTCTTTTGAGTGGTAGCAGCTTTGTCCTGGTGGAAACTTCTAGATATCAAACACCACAAATACCTCCCATTCAGGTTTGATATCACGTGTCCAATCTTGAAGGCATAACTGATAACTTAAGGAGGAAAGTTTTTGTTTGTGAGCTCCATCTTATCCACTCTGGGGACTATCTGGAATGTTGACTTACTTGTTTGGTACAGGGAGAACTGGGAAGGTTTTCTAGATTAGTTCCTACAAAGGAATACTTTGTAACTGCAGTCACTCCCTAGCTTTCTATAAGTAGACCAGATTTGTTCCCTAAGGACAGATTGTTCCAAATTGGTCACAAAATACGGAATTAATTAAAACAAAACCCACACACTAAAACAGAAACAAATAGTCTTTTCTGAAAACTAAAAGTCTTTTCACTTAAAATGCATTTTTGCAAAATGTAAACTTTGGGCATCTTTGTGTACACACACACACACACACACACACATATTTTTTTGAGACACAGTTTCACTCTTGTTGCCTATGCTGGAGTGCAATGGCACGATCTCAACTCACTGCAACCTCTGCCTTTGGGTTCAAGTGATTCTTCTTCCTCAGCCTCCTGAGTAGCTGGGATTACAAGTTCCTACTACCGTGCCTGGCTAATTTTTTGTATTTTTAGTAGAGATGGGATTTTACCATGTTGGCCAAGCTGATCTTGCACTCCTGATCTTAGATGATCCACCCACTTTGGCCTCCCAAAGTTCTGGGAATACAGGCATGAGCCACAGCGCTTGGCCGTCTTTGTACATTAATAAACGTGAGCAGAGCACAGTGCAAAGAACACAGACCTCGGTAGAGAGGCTTCTGGAGTCACTTACTGGCTGCATGATGGGGGCAGGTGACCTCATCCACAGGCTCTTGCTGCTAATTTCCCTAAAAGGGTTGTTAAGTGGATGACAGATGACTTACCTGATGTACTGAATACAGCACATGGTAGATGTTCAACTGGAGGTAACTTTTAACACCCCACCTAGTCAGCTTCAGGCAGCCTGAACCCAGAGCACAGCGTGCACCTGAGAAATGCCCTTTGACTTTGAGGGAGAGAGAAGAGCCTCAAACTCTGCCAGTTCCCTTCACAGCGAAGATAGACAATACTTTTTGGTCCAGACACTGGGGTACATTCCAATTTTGAGCAAGTGGCATGGCATGGGGACCCACCATTTGGAAGGGATGCTGGTGCATGCAGAAACTGGAGCCTGCGGGGCCGACGGCACCTTTGAGTTCCTGGAGTGTGAGAAGTCTGTGCGGTCCTAGAAGAGGAGCCAGGAGGCTGGGCTGGCAGGAGACGGCTGGGGGCTCAGGGCATCAGGCCAGTTGGTACAGAGGTATGGCATGCTGTGAGGACCAGCGGTGTGTCAGCCCTGGTCAGAAGTCACCTTCAGCACAGTACCCGCTGCCTTGAACTTGCGTGTCAAATTAAATTTAGGGTTGTTGCAAGCTTAGGCTCTGGTTACCCATGGCAACCTTGATTCTCTCTGGATTATAGCCGATTTTAAACAGTGTCAGGAGGCTGCTAGAAGGTGTTACTTGGAGAAATGACTGCAGGTAGTGATGTAGGTAGGAGATGGTAGAGAGGAAGAATTGCCAATTATAGCTTGATAATATCATCTCTGGGGCTATTTAGCATAAGGGTCCTGCCTACCTGAATATACGCAAAGGCACCTGACACTCTATGCAGGACTGGATTTATAGTAAGAGGTCGCCATCATGGTGACTTAGAGATATTAAGGAAAGGTGAAATTATACACAGCTTGCTGTTTAAGAAGCCAGAGAAGCATGTAATAACACTTTAGAAAGATCTTCCTTACAGGTTAAAATGAAAACAAGTTTCAGCATTTAAAATTCAAGTATGTGGAAAACCCACCATGTGGAACAGCCCATTCCCCAAGGATGAAGTGTAAGTGAAGCGTTGCGGACGGTTTGTTCGTGATCCATTTCATTCTTTTCAGACTGCTGTCTCCACATGCTATTTCACTCCAGGACTTGGTTTCTGGAAGGTATCCCAGGATTCATCCAAGTCCCATTTTCTCACTACCCAGGTGGAGACTGAGGCTTCAGGAGGTGGTTTCCTGGGATCAAGTGTCATCTTAGAGAAGAGTGAGGACTAGAATTCATGCCGTCTGACTCAAATTCGAGAACTTTTTCTGTAGAATCACAGATAATAACTAATGAGGCCCGGCGCAGGTTCACGCCTGTAACCACAGGCACTTTGGGAGGCCGAAGCGAGTGGATCACTTGAGGGCAGGAGTTCGAGACCAGCCTGGACAACATAGTGAAACCTCATTTCTACTAAAAATACAAAAAATTAGCTGGGCGTGATGGCACACGCCTGTAGTCCCAGCTACTCAGGAGGCTGAGGTGGGAGAACTGCTTAAACTGGGAGGTAGGGGTTGCAGTGAACCAAGATTGCACCACTGCACTCCAGCCTGGGTGACAGAGCAAGCCTCCATCTCAAAAATAATAATAACAATAACTAATGAAATTAGGATTTTTTTTACAGCTTATTATTTACATAAAAGTATAGAAAATCTATTTTTCTACCTATTCTGAAAATGGATGGTTACATCTAGAACCTTCCATCTCAACAAGAGTTTAGCTTATAGCTGCCTCCTAAGAGTGTAGCAGTGGCCATTGGAGCGGATGGTGGGAGGTAGCCTTGCTCAGCTCTCGTGAGTGCCATCTGACAAGCCGTGAGGATCTGAGGGCCATCGCCTGCCATCTTGTGGTTGAAATCGAGCACAGTGAGAGAAAGTGCTGGGAGCCCCAGTCCAGTTTAATATTCACAGGCTGTGTGTTTCACTGCTGTGCTGTTGGGCTGTTTTCGGCCTTCAGAGCTCTCTCTTGAATGGCAACGTCTGAGCTATCCTCTCCTCTCTGTGACTGATGTTTTTTCCTATGGCCCTGGGAGGTGCCCCATCCGGCTCCCTTCCTCACACACACGGCCGGGGCTCAGGCACCGCATTGATGAATGAGGAGCTGATCTGAGAAATCGGCCTGTGCTAAGCTCTTCATGATGGATGACAGAGGGGAGTCCTTCGTCCCCAGTTTCTCTAACTCCAGCCTGGAATCAGAAGCCTTTTAAGGAAAGCCTGAGCAGCAAGACAATTTCCAACACCACGATGGCCAGTGGGGTGAGTTCTTTTAGAAAACTGACAAACTTGACCACACCCTCAGTTGCAGCCAACAGATCATTGTTGAAAGCCGCATGCACAGCTGCTTTTCAGGGTCCACTCATTTTTAGGAGGGAAGAGATTCCATAAAAGGAACGAGTTTCCAGCATTTAAAGGGAGTTGAGGTTTCAGAGCCAGATCAAGAGATGTTCTTTAATTTTATCCAAGTGACCTGCTCTTCCTCTGGTACCCTGGTCACAACCTTTCTGAATGGGGGCAGCTTAGCCCCTGGGTGATTAACTTTAGCCGTGGAAGATGGAAAACCCAAATACCCACGTAAGACACTTGTTCTTGGGCTGGGCACAGTGGCTCATGCCTGTAATCGCAGCACTTTGGGAGGCTGAGGTGGGTGGATCACGAGGTCAGGAGTTCGAGACTCAGCCTGGCCAAGATGGTGAAACCCCATCTCTAGTAAAAATACAAAAATCAGCTGTGTGTGGTGGCACACGCCTGTAATCCCAGCTACTTAGGAGGCTGAAGCAGATAATTGCTTGAACCCAGGAGGCAGAGGTTGCAGTGAGCAGAGATCACGCCACTGCCCTCCAGCTTGGGTGACTGAGAGAGACTCCGTCTCCAAAAAAAAGACACTCCTGTTTAAACTCTTAGCACTACTTTTGGGAATTGTAATGGTAATTGTAAGCTATACAGAGAAGAAAGATAAAAGCATCTTAGTGTGAGTGTGGTGTTACTGGTCCAGCTTCATGCCCTTCTATCTATGGGCATCTCTGGGCCATTTTCAGCAATCCTGACTTCTACCTTATCATTTGTGTCCAGGTACTAAATACGTTATGGACATTTTTATTCACTCGTTTTGAGCACCAAATGCCCTCAAATGATTCTCAGGCTTTTTTTTTTTTTCCTGCCCCCAAACGTTTTTGAACTTGAAGCTTTGGCACCTGTTTTGACCCTTGGCCCTCTCTTAATTACTGTAGGAGCAGAGGCAGGTAGCCAGCTGCATGCAATGCTTAGGCGTGCCGTTGCTAATGACCTTCCCTCCCATTCCACCGGGGTTTGCCAAGCACAGAAATGAACAGACTTGCGCTCCCATCTTTCGGTGTTGGAGGGCACCAGTATCAAAAAGGCACTTCTTGCTGGAAGGCAACAATATCTGCTTTTTAAGGACCCAAATATATAACTCTTTTGTACAACGTAAAATGAAACAAAGCTTTTAAGCAGTTATATAGATTTCTGCATGGGATTCTTCTTTGCGATGTGATCTTTCTCCAAAGATTTTGAGGATATGAGTTTGTTATACTGTATTTTAAATGTCCTGAAACTCTGACTACGAGAGGCTTGCTTATTTATTTATTTATTTTGAGACAGAGTCTTGCTCTGTCGCCCAGGCTGGACAGAGCACAATGGCATGATCTTGGTTCACTGCAACCTCCACTTCCCGGGTTCAAGCGATTCTTCTGCCTCTACCTCCCAAGTGGCTGGGACAAAAGTTGCACACCACGCCCGGCTAATTTTTTGTATTTTTAGTAGAGATGGGGTTTTACCATGTTGGCCAGGCTAGTGTCAAACCCCTGACCTTAAGTGATCTGCCCACCTTGGCATCTCAACGTGCTGAGGTTACAAGTGTGAGCCACCAGCCTGGCCTTACTAGTGGCTTTTTTGATGACTTGGAATAACAATGTTGAATTGTATGGAGAACACAAAAAGGTGTGAGTGTCCTGGATCCCTTCTCTTTGAGTCACAGAAACTTGGATGCCAGGGCTGCAGGGATGGTAAAATACCTGACTCATCCCACAGGTCCCTAATTCAGCGCTCCTTGTTCACCAAAGAAAAAATGGTTCCGTCACTTGCAGTGTCTCTTTGACTTAATTTTAGCCATTTCCTTTTGGGAAGGAAGGCTGGGCTAGTTCCATAGCTAAAGTGCATGTCTCCTTGGCCCTTGAGCTGGACTATAAGGTTGGTCAGGTTAAATGGGGCTGGAATTTATTAAACTTTTGACCTTGGGAATCACATATGTATCTTCACAAACATACCTTAAAGGAGGACTGAACCATTATGGGGGCAAGGGAAGTGGATATCAAGCTCTGGCCAGGCACAGTGGCTCATGCCTGTGATCCCAGCACTTTTGGAAGCTGAGGCAGATAGATCACTTGAGGTCAGAAGTTGGAGACCAGCCTGGCTAACATGGTGAAACCACATCTCTACTAAAAGTATAAAACTTAGCTGGGTGTGGTGGTGCACGCCTGTAGTCCCAGCTGAGGCAGGAAAATTGCTTGAACCCAGGAGGTGGAAGTTGCAGTGAGCCAAGATCGCACCACTGCACTCCAGTCTGGGCAACAGAGTGAGACTCCATTTCAAAAAAATAAATAAATAAAAATTCAAGCTCTGTTACGTACAGATCTCTATTAAATTCCACAGCAAATCTGGGTGTTTTCCCCTGACTCAAGGGTTTTGTTTAGTTCAGATATCCATTCCTGTGAAGTCCTCATCTGAACCAGCGGAATGGGCAGAAAGAACTTAAATGAAAGTCATCAGAAAATGGCTTATGCTCTAGAATGGTGGTTGCTAAAGTGGGAAGCCTGAGAAGATCCATGGGTAAGAGGAAAAATTATATTAGCAACCCAAAATATTTTTTAATCTTTAAAAAAAAATGAGGAGTTTGACCAATAATTTAGATATGGATTGACACTGACTTCCTTGCTCAATCTGAATGTCAGTCAGTAAGTCCCATTTTCTGAGTAATCCATGACACATACTGAGGGAAGAGGGGAAGGTCCATAAAGGCCCCGTCACTGGTTAATTCACCACTCCTTTTTTTTTTTCTGTCAGCCAGGCTGGAGTGCAATGACATCATCAAAGCTCACGGCAGCCTTGAACTCCTGGATTCAAACAATCCACCTATCTCAGCCTCTCTAGTAGCTGAGACCACAGGTGTGAACCATGGTGCCTGGCCTGTTTAATCCACTTTGGGACTGGAATTTGTGTAGGCTCACTTGATGAAGTGGGTTTATGGATTAAATTATTTTGTTTCAACTGAATTAACCTTTACCAAATGGCCAGAAAAATTAAAGAAATTTCTTATTTTTATTTTTAATATACAGAGATGAGGGTCTCACCATGTTGTCCAGGCTGGTCTCAAATTCTTGGCCCCAAGGGATCCTCCCACCTCAGCCTCCCAACGTGCTGGGATTACAGGAGTGAGTCACTGCTCCCTGCCTAAAAATAATACAATGAATGCAGGTGTAAGCAAACAATAAGAACGGACTGAGTTAACACTTCTCTTCTTGCTACCATGCGCTAATGATGAAGTAAGGCAATGACAATCTATGTAGACTGACAAGTCAGACAAAAACAAAATTCGTCAAGAGACCCTGTGAAATACAAACTTACAACCACTAGCATTAAAGAAAAACCTCATCCTAAGCATAGATTGTGGTTTATGGTAATACTTGATGATATGAGGCCATCCCAATTAGCAAGCTATTTAAAATCGAAATATTTACAACATGAATACAAATAGTTTAAAATGTTTTAGCAGTGTTCAAAATTTCGCCATACAAAATCTAGTTCAGAATTTTAGCAAACTGAATATTTAAGAGCCTGTTTTGAGGGTTTTTAAAAACATAATTGCTTAAGGTGAAAACCTACATACCAGTAGAAAAAGTCTTCCTGATGTGGTAAAAATAGCTAAAATAATGCATGGAAAACAACATAGCCACAAAATAAAACACACGGTTTTGTCAGCAAATTCTGCTGGAAGAGGCACAGAAATATTGCTGAAGTTTTGAAGAAAGAGTGCTGTGGGGGAGATTAACTATGTGGATGGACTTAAGTATTGCTGTTGAGCACATGTTCCAGTTGAGTACTTGCTTGATTCTGGCCAGGCACAGTGGTTCACGCCTGTAATCTAAGTGCTTTGGGAGGCCAAGGTGGGTGGATCACTTGACCCCAAGAGTTCAAGACCAGCCGAGACAACATGGTGAAATTCCATCTCTATTTTTGTAAAAACTTTTTTAAATAAAAAAAATTTTTGGCCGAGCCAGGTGGCTGATGCCTGTAATCCCAGCACTTGGGAAGCCGAGGCCAGCAGATCACCTGAGGTTGGTGGTTTGAGACCAGCCTGACCAATATGGAGAAATCCTGTCTCTACTAAAAATATAAAATTAACCGGGGTTGGGCATGGTAGCTCACACCTGTAATCCAAGCACTTTGGAGGCCAAGGTGGGCGGATCACCTGAGGTCAGGAGTTCAAGACCAGCCTGACCAACACAGTGAAACCCCGTCTTTATTTGAAAAAAAAAAAAAAAAAAAATTAGCTGGGCATGGTGGTGCCAACTTGTAATCCCAGCTACTCTGGAGGCTGAGTCAGGAGAATCGTTTGAACCCAAGAGGCAGAGGTTGCGGTAAGCTGAGATCACACCATTGCACTGCAGCCTGGGCAACAAGAGCAAAACTCTATCTAAAAAAAAATTTTTTTTAAAGAATATTTGCTTGTTTCTGTTTCAATAATGAAACATACCTTTTATTTGTGAGATCACTAAAGGAAAGAGGTACCAGAAAAGATATGTTTTTCAAAATTCAACGATTTTGTTAGTTAATGCTTTATGGGAAAATTATATCAGGTAACAGTAGCTTTAACTAGAATAAAAAAGAATTCAGGATATCCCAATTGCACTGATTTGAGATTTACAAATTATATGTTGTCAAAAAGAGTCAAACTTTGTAAAATATTTAGAGTTTTATTCTGAGCGAAATATGAGTGACCAAGGCCTGAGACATAATCTCAAAAGGTCTTGAAAACGTGTGCCCAAGGTGGTTAGGTTACAACCTGATTTTATACCTTTGTGTGTGTGTGTGTGTGTGTGTGTGTGTGTGAGATGGAGTCTCGCTCTGTCACCCAGGTTGGAATGCTGTGGTGTGACCTTGGCTCACTGCAGGCTCCGCCTCCTGAGTTCAAGCGATTCTCCGGCCTCAGCCTCCCGAGTAGCTGGGATTACAGGCGCGCCACCGCACCTGGCTAATTTTTATATTTCCGATAGAGACGGAGTTTCACCATGTTGGTCAGATTGGTCCGGAACTCCTGGCCTCATGATCTGCCCACCTCGGTCTCCCAAAGTGCTGGGGTTACAGGCATGAGCCACTGCTCCCGGCCCTGATTTTATACCTTTTAAGGGGACAGAAGCTACAGGCAGACATCAGTAAATATGGGGACAGCCTTCCAGGTCAAAGGTGGATTCAAAGATTTTTCTGATTGACAATTGGTTGAAAGAGTTATTATCTAAAAACTTGGAATCAGGCCTGATGTGGTGGCTCACCCGTGTAATCCCAGCATTTTGGGAGGCCAAGGCGGGTGGATGACCCAAGGTCAGGAGTTCAAGACCAGCTTGGCCCACATGGTGAAACCCTGTCTCTACTAAAAAAAATCAGGCAGGCATGGTGGTGGGTGCCTGTAATCCCAGCAATTTGGGAGGCTGAGGCACGAGAATCGCTTGAACCTGGAAGGCAGAGGTTGCAGTGAGCCAAGATTGTGCCACTACACTCTAGCCTGGGTGACAGATCGAGACTCCATCTAAAAAAAAAAAAAAAAGACCTGGAATCGGTAGAAAATGAGTGGTCTGGGTTAAGATAAGGGGTTGTGGAGGCCAAAGTTCTTCCTATGTAGATGAAGCCTCCAGGTAACAGACTTCAGAGAGAATAGATGGCAAGGCAAAGGGTGCGGTGGCTCAGGCCTATAATCCCTGCACTTTGGGAGGCTGAAGCGGGTGGTTGGATCACCTGGGGTCAGGGGTTCCAGACAGCCTGCCAACATGATGAAACCCTGTCTCTACTAAAAATACAAAAAATTAGCTGGGCGTGGTGGCGTGCACCTGTAATCCCCAGCTACTCAGGAGGCTGAGGCAGGAGAATCACTTGAATCCAGGAGGTGGAGGTTGAGGTGAGCCGAGATCCCGCCACTGCACTCCAGCCTAGGCAGCAAAAAAAAAAAAAAAGAATAGATGGCAAACATCTCTTAACAGACTGTAAAAGGTGCTAGACTCAGTTAAATCTCGTCTGGATCAGCAGGAGATAAAGGAAGGAGATTCTTTATGGAATGTAGACTTTCCCCACAAGAGACAGCTTTGCAGGGCTGTTTCAAAATATGTCAAAGAAATATATTTTTGAATAAAATGCTTCAATTTCTTTCAGTGCCTGCTGTCTGTCATGTGATGCTATGCGAGAGTCAGGTCAGCATCTGGTATCTTATTGCTACAAAGAGTCTGTTTTGTCTGTCTTGAAATCTCTATTTTAATGTTAACGTTAGTCTGTTGTGCCTGAATTCCAAAGGGAAAGAACGTAATGAGGCATGTCCTACCCCCTTTTCCCACCATGGCTTCAACCAGTTTCTCAGGTTTACTTTGGAATCCCCTTGGCCAAGAAGCAGGGTCCACTCAGCCAGTTGGAGGGCTTAGAATTTTATTTTTGGTTTACATATGAACATATTAAATTATCACATGAACCCTGAAATGTTTTTAAAAAGTTAAATGTGTAAATAATTAAAAAAAAAATGTTAGGTAAGATTACCAAAATAGTCCAAGAGTATGAAATTGATTCAGCCATTGCACCCTCTTGGTTTATTTCAGGGAGTGATGATGAAAATATCTTACTACATAGAGGTTTGATGTTTATTTCTAGACAAAGCATTTATTAGCGTAATAGAACTTAAAGATGACTGGGATTTTTATTCTGCAAAAAAGGCAAGTGATGCAAATTGGAGGACCTTGAATCACTTATCTCTGAAACCAAGTACAGTAGTTCCCGGTGGCCTCCTTCCTGGAGGCGTTTTTGCAAGGACAGACAAACAACATGTCTCTCCAAGGTAAAGATGACGTTGTAACCACAAATAAGAAAATATCTACTTTCTAAAAGAAAGCCATACTATGCAAAGGGCATTTTCAAAATGGGTATTAGGAAATGTTTCCATAGTTATATGACTTTTTTTTTTAACGTAAATGATTACATTTTTGCCAACAAAAAGTTTCATATGCATCTTTAAAATCTGGAGAGCAAAATTTTATATTTTTAAATCTTCCAAAGAATTTTAGAGGAGCTATATGTTAAAAACTATTAAAAGTATGGTAGCTTTCGAGTTTGCAAGAAAAACTTGACAAAGTCAATGTACAATTTCAACCAAACGTTAGCACAGGTGGTGGATAGGGTTGGAAAATGACTAATATGATTGATTAAATGTTGCCACTAACATTTCTTCCATTTGAATCTATGTATCCTTGTGAGGTATCTCAGCTATGGCAGCTGTTAAAAGCAGCATCGGGCCAGGTGCGGTGACTCATGCCTATAATCCCAGCACTTTGGGAGGCTGAGGTGGGCGGATCACTTGATGACAAGAGTTCGAGACCAGCCTGGCCAAAATGGTGAAACCCTGTCTCTACTAAAAATACAAAAATTAGCTGGCTGTGGTGGTGCATGCCTGTAATCCCAGCTACTTGGGAGGCTGAGGTGGGAGGGTCACTTGAACCCAGAGGCAGAGACTTCAGTGAGCCAAGCATTCCAGCCTAGGAGACAGAGCAACACTCTATCCCCAAAAAAAAAAAAAAGTAGCACCCATTTATTATGAACTTACTTCAAGCTATACTTATACTTCTGGATTATCACATCTCAAAGTGTTAAAACAAATTTTTGAAAAGCTCAAAGTATATTTAACTACATAACTTTAAAGATATTAAGCACTTTAGGTTAAAAAAAACATATATATATATATATGGTGTTTTTTTTTTTTTTTGAGACAGAGTCTCTCTGTGTCACCTGGTGTGTGTCCCCAGGCCTGGCTAATTTTTGTGTTTTTTTTAGAGGCAGGTTTCCCCATGTTGTCCAGGCTGGCCTGAACTCCTGGGCTCAAGCAATCCACCTGCGTCAGCCTCCCAAAGTGCTGGGGTTACAGGCGTGAGCCACCACACCCAGCCTCTCAGTTTTCTTTTTTTTACTGAGAGGCATGAAAAATTAAAACTTTGTAAGTAGTTGTCTCACAAGTAGAGAGTTTAACCCTGTCCTCCTAAAGAAGATGTCTCTTTTGAGATTTACAGGATTTAGAGGTCTCTCCTCCACCCTGTGCCTGCCACCAATCTTCTCCAGAGAACTGGTTTTCCTTGGGATCTGTAAACCAGACCTTATTCTAAACTCCTCCACCCCAGTTTCTCCTCTCTTGTTCTCTAGGTCTGACCTTGAGTTCCCAAGGAGAGGAGTCAGTGTGTCCTGGCCAGGACCCTACCAGGCACAGACGCACTGGCTCCTCTTGCTAAGTGCTTGCTCCCTGGACCATTTGCAAGCTCTCCGTGACTCATTCTTCTCCTGTTTATTCATTTTAGAACAACATATTTATAATTCTATCACTTAATTCATCAGGTACCCCGTCTCTCCTCCCACACTATTTTTTATTTATTTCAATGGCAACATTGAAACAGCATTTTTTTTTTTTTTTGACAGTTTCACACTGTTGCCCTGACTGTAGTGCAGTGGCACAATCTCGGCTCACTGCAATCTCCACCTCCTGGGTTCAAGCAATTCTCCTGCCTCAGCATCCCGAGTAGCTGGGACTACAGGCATGCGCCACCATGCCCAGCTAATTTTTTTGTATTTTTAATAGAGATGGGGGTTTCACCACATTGGTCAGGATGGTCTCGATCTCCTGACCTCGTGATCCGCCTTCCTCAGCCTCCCAAAGTGCTGGGATTATAGGCGTGAGCCACTGCACCTGGCCCAAAATAGCATTTTAAAGAAAAGAACACCCTAATTCTCCATTAATTTAATTTTTCTATGTTAAGATCTAATTTGTGACCATGTGCCTACAGCTCTATCTTGCTAACTCAATATATTTCATTTTTCTATTTCCTTCTAATCTATGTTTATCTAAAATATATGTTTTCCAGACTACCTTTGTTGATTCTTTTAGTTGGAAAAGAATGCTTTTACCATGTGCATGCAATAGAATGGAAGGACAATAAATGAAAAGTTTCCTCAGTTCAGACCTCCATTTTCTTGTCACTACCTCCAGCTACACCCCGAGCCTCACTCTGTTCCCAGTATCTTTCCAGGGATTCTCTAACCATCTACAAATATGCTGTGTTATCTTCTTTTTTACGCAATGGGTGCACACTATCCACAGTATTCTGAACCTTAATCTTTTTTAAAAAATCTTAAAAACCCATCTTAGCACTTATTTCAAATCAGAACATGTCACTTTGTTTCTTGTTTTTAACAGCTGTTTAGTATTCCACTGGAGTTTCCTCATGTGATTTATTTGATCAGTCACCAACTGGTGGGGTTTTTTTTTTTTTTTTGCTGTGTTAAGATTCTGAACTCAGTGTGGTGGCTCACGTCTGTAATCCCAGCACTTTGTGCAGCTGAAGGGGGATGGATCACCTGAAGTCAGGAGTTCGAGAACAGCCTGACCAATATGGTGAAACCCTATCTCTACCAAAAATACAAAAATTAGCTGGGAGTGGTGGCTCTCGCCTGTGATCCCAGCTACTTTGGAGGCTAAGACAAGAGAATCGCTCGAGCCTGGGAGGCTGAGGTTGCAGTGAGCCAAGATTGTGCCACTGCACTCCAGCCTGGGCAAAAAGAGCAAAACTCCGTCTCAAAAAAAAAAAAAAAGTACGCCTAAAAAATATTTTTCCCAGACACAAAGGATTAATACACAGAATTCCTACAATTCTGCAAAGAAACATACTAAAACCCTAATAGATGACAGACTGCAGAAATATATAATCAATAAGTAAAAGAAAAAAAAGAAATCAAGTCAACCACAATAAAACTAAAAACGCAAATCAAATTGGCAACAGTGATTTACTTCTGTATGTTTGCTTCATAGGCTTTGTCATAGACTAACAGTTTTCCAGGAGGGTCCTACGAAAGCCTTAATTATTGCCTTTGCTTACAACAGCAGCATGCCAACGAGGCTAAGCATACATTTATTGAACTTTTCCAATATCCAAAGAGGTTAAGTATCACTCCCATTACAAAGATGAGGTTACCAGGCCCAAGTGCATACCTCACCCAAGATCCCCAAGCCAGTCCAGAACGGGGCTCAGGTTCTCACTTTGGTCAGATTCCACAGCCTGAGCTCTAAAGTACCAGTCACTCAGCACTCCCTTTAAAAATGCCTAGCAGGCCAGGCATGATGGCTCAAATCAGTAATTCCAACACTTTGGGAGGCCAAGGCCGGAGGATCACTTGAGCTTAGGAGTTCAAAACCAGCCTGGGCAACACAGTGAGAACCTCATCTCTAAAACATAATAATAATGATGATGATAAAAATAATAATAAATAAAAGGCCAGGCATGATCCCAGGACTTTGGGAGGCCGAGGTGGGTGGACCACCTGAGGTCACTTGGTAAACATGGTGAAACCCCATCTCTACTAAAAATACAAAAAGAATTAGCCGAGTGTGGTGGCAGGCACCTGTAATCCCAGCTACTCAGGAGGCTGAGGTAGGAGAATAGCTTGAACCTGGGAGCTGGAGGTTGCAGTGAGTCGAGACCACACTATTGCACTCCAGCCAGGGCAAAAAGAGTGAAACTCCATCTCAAAAATAAATAAATAAATCATAAAACTAAAAACGCAGAGCAACCTCAATGACAGCCAAGGACATGTATGGGCATTTGTGCAGACAGAGTCTGTAGAAGTATAAATTGGCACAACTTTTCTGGAAAATGATATATACCTCTAGCCCTACAGATGGTCTGTTCCATATATATACATATAAAATGTAGCTCTGATCCTAACGGTCAGAATACTATGCTTTAAAATCAGAATCTAAAATTTAGAACAAAGATTAAAATAAATGATTAGATATACAATCATACAAATATTATGGGATATAGTATAGTTATCAAACATCATGTTCACAAAGTTTCAAGGCAGAGACTAAATAACTATAAAAAGATAAAATAATTACTGGGTGCAGCAGCTCACGTCTATAATCTCAGCACTCTGGGAGACCGAGGCAGGAGGATCACTTCAACCCAGGAGTCTGAGACCAGCCTGGGCAACACAGGGAGACCCCATCTCTACTTTTTTTTTTTTTCTTTCCGAGACAGAGTCTTGCTCTGTTGCCCAGACTGGAGTGCAATGGCATGATCTCGGCTCACTACAACCTCTGCCTCCCAAGTTCAAGCAATTCTCCTGTCTCAGCCTCCCAAGTAGCTGGGATTACAGCTGCCTGCCACCACGCCCGGCTAATTTTTGTACTTTTAGTGGAGACGGGGTTTTACTACGTTGGCCAGGCTGGTCTCGAACTCCTGACCTTAAGTGATCTGCCTGCCTTGGCCTCCCAAAGTGCTGGGATTACAGGTGTGAGCCACTGCTCAGCCCTGTCTCTA
This sequence comes from Cheracebus regulus, assembly GCA_963574635.1. NCBI lineage: Eukaryota > Metazoa > Chordata > Mammalia > Primates > Pitheciidae > Cheracebus > Cheracebus regulus. The sequence goes on along the minus strand of CAUYQU010009687.1, from coordinate 39,448 downwards.
CTATTGGAAAAAAAAAAAAAAAAGGCTGGAGGCAGTGGCTTATGCGTGTAATCCCAGCACTCTGGAAGGCAAAAGTGGGCAGATCTTCTGAGGTCAGGAGTTCAACAACAGCCTGGCTGCATAGTGAAACCCCATCTCTACTAAAAGTACAAAAATTAGCCAAAATTGCTTGAACCCAGGAGACAGAGGTTGCTGAGAGCCAAGATCACACCACTGCATTCCAGCCTGGGCAACAGAGTGAGACTCTGTCTCAAAAACAAAAACAAGAATTAGCTGGGCATGGCGGTGCACACGTGCAATCCCAGCTACTCAGGAGGCTGAGGTATAAGAATCACTTGAATCCAGGAGGCTGAGGTTGCAGTGGGCCAAAATCACACCACTGCACTCCAGCCTGGGTGACAGAGTAAGACTGTCTCAAAAATAAAATGAAATAAAATAAAAAGAAATTAGCTGGGTGTGGAGGCACACACCTGTAGTCCTGTCTACTCAGGAGGATCACTTGAGCCCAGAAGTTCAAGGCTGCAACATGTCATGATCACACCACTGCACTCTAGCCTGGGTGATAGAGCAAAACCCTGCCTCAAAAAACAAAACATTATATTATGTATTTATGAAATGGCTTATTAAAAACTGTGTGAAAAAAGCCTGAGAGGAAATATGCTGAAGGTTAAGAGTGGACACATTCACTGGGTTAGAAGCTTCAAGAAGGTTCATCACCATACCTCTAGTTCCTAAAGGGCAGTGCCCAAAAAGTTACCGAATTTCTTGATGGTATGATTATGGGTAATACTTTCTTCCTTCGATGTTACCTTAGAATCTTAGATCTAAAAAATTACAGAAAAATAAATGTTTAAAGAGAATAGATCTGAGTTGCACTGGCAACAATGAAGTCTCTAGGAAGCACCTCCCCGGCCTCCCCTCCCACCTGCCGTCCTCTGGGCACACAACCAGGACAATCACTAGGTGGCTACGCAAGGACAGCACCCTCCACAAAGGCCCAGGGCTGCGCTGCCATGCCTTCACTGGCCTGGCTCTGCTTTCATCCCAACTGGGCAGACCTCAGGTGAGTTTGTATAGTAGATTCCCATGCTGGCCCAGCCGTCCAATGCAGGAAGACCTAAGGCCCAGGTTGGGGTACAAATGTGAAACCTGGGGATACCAGATGTCAAGAATGCCTTAACTGCTCTGGAGAAGGAAGAAAGCCTTTGTTGAAACACTCCTCATACAAACCCAGAACGCTGGAAGGCAGCAAGGGAGAGGACTGACAAGAAGGTGGTATACACAGGGACAAGAGCAGCCCTGGCTGTAGCTTACTGTCTCCAAGGCAAAACTTCGGCCTGGAGACTCCTCAGAGCCTCACCCCAAGCACACAGGGATTCTACCAGCCAGCCTCCACCTTTGGCCTAGTGAGACTTTAACCCACTGGTCCATCATCTCTGCCAGAGTGAAACCAGAGGGAGGCCTTTGCATGAGCTGTGGCAGAGCATGCCCAGCAGCAATCTACCCCTGGAGCTGGGTGACAGGCTCTCAGGCCACTGAACTCTCAGGGCCAGACTGCCCAAGTCTTACCACTTAAAACCATTCCATTAGTTTCTATCATTTTCCAAAGAGCCACAGATGAGCTGTTCACTTCTTTGACCAGCAGTATACGCAATCTCAATTAGAAAAGGGACAAGTGGTCTGACGGTCCTAGCCATCCTCAGATCCCTAGAGTAGGCAAAAGCTGCACTCACAGGCAAACCTCTCCCACGCAGAGATGTCTCTGCCACCCACACCCTCTGCCCTGAGCCCTAACACCATCAAGCCTAAAGAGATCTAAAGGAGGTCGGGTGTGGTGGCTCAACGCCTGTAATTCCAGCACTTCGGGAGGCCGAGGCAGACGGATCACAAGGTCAAGAGTTTGAGACCAGCCTGGCCAACACAGTGAAACCCTGTCTCTACTAAAAATACAAAAAATCAGCACACGCCTGTAATCCCAGCTACTCAGGAGGCAGAGTCAGGAGAATCGCTTGAACCTGGGAGGCAGAGGTTGCAGTGAGCTGGGATCGCACCACTATACTCCAGCCTGGGTGACAGAGTGAGACTCCGTCAAAAAAAAAAAAAAGAAAGAAAAGAAAGAAATCTAAAGGACACATCTTCAAAATCAAAGTGGCAGCTCCCAGATTTAAACATTGTGAGCATATACTAAATCATTACAAAGTATAACTTTCCTTAGTTATCCAAACGATTATGGAAATAAACTACAAATCCAGTGACTGCTGATCAAATTCAGGGACTTATTTAAAAAAAGGCATGATCTTATAACCAGCATCAAGAAAACATCTACAGGAAGGAGGCACATTCTATGTTCTGCTTTGGCAAAGTACAAATCCATCCATGAGAAAAAAATATATACAGGACCGCATCAGGCACAGGGAAAGGGCCAGAGGCTCAGATGTGCAAAGAGGAAATGAAAAGGAAGAGAGAAGGTGAGTGGATGAGGAAGAACAGGAAAGGAGGGCACTCAACGCAGGGCAAGGCTGTGAGCTGGGGTAGCTGGAAGGCTACACAACGACCAAGTGAGGCCGCCTGGTGGACAGATGGTGGGGCTTCCAGGGAGAAGGCAGGAATGGAGATGGGTGTGGGAATCCTTCACGTCCTGCATAATCTATGAGCCTGAAAGAAGTAGGGTCCCCAGAGACAAAAAAGAACTGGAGAACAGCAGGAGACCAAAAAGAGCCATGCTTAAGAGTGAGGAGGAAGGAGTGGCAGGACAGGAGTGAGTGGCAGGCTGGACACAGGACTGGAGGCTGGAAAGCTGCCCGTCCTCCCAAAGCTCAGGAAGCAAGCAAGGGCCATGATGTCAGGGCTGCCAAGCCAGGGGCGTGACAACAGTCGGGGCAGCCTGTGGGCTGGGTGTGATGTGGTTTCAGGAGAGTGAGAGGAAGGGGGATTGAAAACTGGAGTTAATTATAAGACAAGGCTCTTGAAGGGTGAAGGGATCAAAAAATGCAGAAAAGAGTAGACACTAAGAGGATGCTAAGGTCCAGAGAAAGCCACTGTTAGGAGGGGCTTGAGCCCATTAGAAGGCAAAACTCTGAGAGATGGGGCAGCTGGGTTGTGGGGGCACACTGGAGGCGTAAGCCCCAGAAAAGACATGGGGTGAGGGGAACATGTGGGCAATTAGGAAAAGGAACTTGAGACAAACAGAAGGCACAGGTTAGGGGAGACCAGGAATAAAGCCCAAAATACAGGTATCTGAAGGGTTAGAGATACGAATGCAAAACCAAGAGAGAAAGCAAAACATCTAGAGGGGAATGCTTGTCCCCCTCCCAAGAGAGCTCAGAGAAGAAGGTCCCGCTGATCAATCAGGCCAAGCGCATAGAAGCCAGGGAAGCCAGGAAAGAGCAGGAGCACAGACACACTCCTTTTCTCTGTGTCCACAGATCTACAAAGCTTAGGACTCCCTGAGTTTTACAAAACCAGTGCCAAGATGTGACTCTACTCAGGACCCAAGGCTACACTCCCTACCTTATTACCCTAGAGTGACAGTCACTTCTGTGCATCTGCTGGCTGCCTAGACTAAGAGCCTACTAAGGAGCAGAAAAACAAGCCCAACAGCACACACATCACCTTAAATCTGGTAGGAAGTGGAAGTGTTCAATACTCACAGGAACAATAAGCCCTTGCCAAGTCAATAAATTAGCTTCATCAACCTGGATGTTACGGAAGTTTTTCATTCCACATTTGCGGATTTCTTCAAGCTCCTGTTGATTGACAAAGCATAAAGGGGTGTCAAATAAGGGAAAGCACCACATATTAAGATCCCTCCTGATGCCCTAATATTAAAACAAGTGCCAAAAATGCCAATGACAAAATTGGAGAGTGAGGACTAAACCGTGCTTGGAGTGGTTAAGGAGGCATGGAGCTTGCCATGGCAGTCCCCACTGCAAGGTCGTTCCCTCTACCCATGTCCCAGACCAACACAAGCCCCCACCTCAGTGAACCGAGGAGTGTCGGAGCTCATACGTGACAGAAACTATATTGAGGTACTGTATACCTGTTGCCTTCCAATCAAAATTCATTAAGCACTGATTATGCATTAGATGCTGAGAACCTAAAGAGGAATAAAATTAGGGACTGGGAACAAACCAGACGCAAACACATATCCAGTTTTCTACCCAATGCTGTAGATTTCAGAAGGACTCCATGGGCACACAGCAGAGAACCATCAGTCTGGGACTGGGGTGGGGGGGATGGGAAACCTTCACTGAGCCTCAGTTTCCTCAACTGCAAAACAGACCCAGAGTGCAGAAAATGAAGGGGAGGCCATGTTGTGGGCAACAGGACTCCTTGAAAATATATGGGATTATTATATAAACAGTCAATTCAGCAAGTGCCATTTCACCCAGAAAGGACAACTTTATGACTTCAGGATCTGGCCTGAGATGTCTTCAGAATTGTCTGTCACCTGTTTTTCAACTGTTCTCCAACCTTACACTTCCCATTGCCTCCGATACCTCCGTGAACGCCTGGCAGGCACAATAACCCAAGCCACCCAGCATGCCCTCCCACCAGCACACCAGCCTCACCAACATTCCTCCACTCTGACACACAGAGTGCTGCTCCACCCGCCTCAGCCCGGCCTCCCATCCGGTGGCACAACAGCCACCTCCACACCTCTCAGGCACCTTCTCTTCAGCAGCCCTAGCACCACCCAGCTGAGCCCTGCCTCCTTTGCCAGGCTGCTTCCTCTGGCCGAGCTCCAGCACCCTCCAGAACCTCCTTATATGGTGCTGCAGCTCAGAGCAGCCCCAACATCGAGCCCAAAAGCTCCTCTACCTCATACTGCCATCACATAGTGGTAGTTTAAAAGGCACCTCGAGGCTACACAGGCAGGGAAGGAAACAATTTCCAAGGAAGCGGGAACGGGAGCCCAGTTACTGGTTCTGAGTAGGAGGATGTGCTGGGCGCCCAGCCCAGAGCAGCCGAGAGAGTGCACTGAATGAACACACAAAAGAGGCAGAACACACTGGTGCTTTATAGCAGACAACAGGCACAAGTTTCTCCCCACAGGGTGCTCCTGCTTGTCACCCTCATCTGCCCACCACAATCACCTGGACTTGGGCCCAGCCCCAGAAATTCTGGTCCAGCAAGTGTGGGTGGAGCCAGAACACAGGGATTTCTCATAGGCTGTGCCTGAAGTGAGGGAAGAGGTGCTTCTGGGAGCAATGACAAATCCATTTCTCCCTGAGGAGGCGTTGGCAGCATGGGCTGTGACCTCCTGCAGTGAGGAAAGGGGTAGCCTGGCCCCTCTTCGCCTGCATGAGGCCCCTCTGCCTGCATGAGGAGGTATGGAACCCGAGGGACCACTCCAACCTGCTAACTGTCACCTGGTCCTCCTGCTCACAGGACTCAACAGAAATGTTCCCCTGGGGATTATGAAGCCTGGAGAGATTCAGGAAGGGGAAGAAGTCTCATACCCACACTGCCACCTCCTTCCACTCTCCAAATAGAATGTAAGCTCAATGAGGGCAGAGATCAGGAAGCCCTGGTCCTGCCAGGGCCTAGCTCACAGTGGTGTTCAAATATGTGCTTAATGATCAGGTTGGTGGATGGATGGGAAGCTGGGGCTTTGGGAGGAAAAAAGAACCTGGGGTGGGTAGGATTCTCCATAAAGACAGTTCCAATGCTGTGTTTGGCTTTTTTGACCTTGGCTCAAGATACTAGAGTAAGATTCTTGGCTAAGTACAGAATATAGCATGCGTGTCCCTTAAGGCTAGAGTCCTAGCAAACAAAATGTTTTAAACCAAATACAGACAGAAAAAAAATATGCCAGAGAGAACTCTGAAACTAGATAACTAAAAAAAGAAGAAACAACTGTGACGATATCTAACGTTTATGGGAGAAAACAAATTTTAAAATCATCTGTAGATATATTTTATGGTTTCAGAAATCCACATTCCAACAGTATAAAGTATGGGTGATAAACACAAGGTAAATCTCACAGGAATTACAAAAATATGGCAAGACAAAACTCAACTGTAACATGAGAGTGAAAAACGGTATCTTGCTCAAGAAAAAGGAGAGGAAGCAGTGAGGAGCACTATGGTCAGGGGTGCAGAAAGGACACTTACTGGTGCTTTGGTATCAAGGAGATCCAGGGGATCCACAGACAAAGATAAAAGCAATACTGCCATGGGAGTGAGCCACACACCTGGCCAGAGAGAAGAATGCGCAACCCTGAGGATGCTAATGACAGCAGGGTTGGGAAGCACAGAGAATCCAAAGCAGGGTTATCAGATAAACTCCCAACTTACCTTGCTGTCAAGTTAAACTCTCCAAAGACAGAAGAGGCAACCTCCTTTGCATAATTCTAACCAACAAGGAAGAACTGATTATAATGCAGAAGTGAGAGAAACTGAGACAAACAAACAGGCCCTGTCATCTTCAAAGAATGATGAACATCCTGTAGTAGAAAAATTTCTCAACAGGGTGTTGCCAGCATTCAGACATGACTCTGCACTTGAGCCTCCCAAGCCCTTACCCTGAGACAGATGCCAGGTATTGTGACCAATCCACCCCAATTTCCCAATGTCCTCTAGAGCCCCCATTGAGAACCATGGGTACTATGAGTGGCCAGGATGCTAAAAGACCTGCATTGCAGGTCCTGTGGACAGATGGCCCTGTGGACAGAAACTATTTAGCCCAAAATGTTAATCATGCATCCACTTCAAGAAGATAATTTCAGGCCAGTGATGGTGGTTCATGCCTGTAATCTCAGCATTTTGGGAGGCCAAGGCAGGTGGATTGCTTGAGCCCAGGAATTCGAGACCAGCCTGGCCAACATGGCAAAACCCTGTCTCTGCTAAAAAAAAAAAAAATACAAAAAATTAGCCAGGTATGGTGGTGCGTGCCTATGGTCTTAGCTACTTGGGAGGCTGAGAGGTAAGAGTGGGAGAATCATCTGAGCCCTGGCAGTCAAGGCTGCAGTGAGCCAAGATTTCAGCTACTGCACTCCAGCCAGGGCACTGTAGTGAGACCCTTTCTAAAAAAAAAAAAAAAAAAGGAGAAAGAAAAAAGAAGAAGAGAAGAAGAAGAAGAAAGACGAAGAAGAAAGAAGAAGAAAAGGAAGAAGAAAGAAGGAGAAGACGAAGAAGAAGAAAAAAGAGAAAGAAGAAGAAGAAAAATCCAAATAATTCAGAAGAGATCAGTTCCACCTGAATATCTAAGACTCAAAAGGCCAGATGACTCAAATCCTCAAGATGGTTGTAAACCCTCAAGCAAAACAGTGTCCCGATAACTGAGAATGGTCTTGATAGTGAAAAATTAGGGAAGAAATTGAAGGAAACCAATGTAAATTCCAAGAAGTAGAATTCAAAAGGATGTTACAAATGACAGAAGAAAGGACTTGATAAAAACCGCAAGAGCAGCTCAGCTCTAGAACAGTTAGGAAGACCAAAGCCAAGAATGACAGACGCTTACAAATAACTCCCACAAAGGTTTGTTTCAGTTCTGCTCAGAGCAAGAAGCAGCTCAAGTCAGCTGCTCAGAGCTGATGGTGCAATGCTGACAGAGAGAAGAGTTCAAGGGAAAGCAGAACCAGGCAGCTCGTACGTTCCTTCTCTTGATGGAGACAGCAGGCTTCCCAAACAGGGCAGATGGTGCTGGAGAGAGAGCAATGCTTCTTAGAATGAGGTCCACTTCTGAGCCCAGAAGTAGATTTCAATGTATAGAAGGAAACTGAAAGAGCCCAGGGGTGTCACCCAGGTCTTGAAAAAGGAAAACACCCATGCCCTAAACTCAAGCCAACAAAGCCTGATGCCCACTCCAGGGCAAAGTGTGGAACACGGCAGACAGTGATGGTTATTTAACAGCTTTGCAAGCACTAACAGGAGAGACGGACCCTGGGCCTCAGCAGAAGGTCACTGACCCAAGTCCTGAGAGGAGACAGGAGAACAGGATACTGCTGTATATAGTCAGTGCTCTGTCACACAGCTCAGATGTACACACCTGGGTCTTGGCAAAGTAGTTAACAGTTTCTCTTTTGCTTCTTTTTGGGGTCTACAATGAGGCCTAGAAAGCTAACTGTTTGGTCGGGCACAGCGGCTCATGCCTGTAATCCTAGCACTTTGGGAGGCTGAGGCGGGTATATCACCTGAGGTTAGGAGTCCGAGACCAGCCTGGCCAACGTGATGAAAGCCCATCTCTACTAAAAATACAAAAAAAATTAGCTGGGCACGTTGGTGAGCACCTGTAATCCCAGCTATTTGGGAGGCTAAAGCAGAAGAATAACTTGAACCCAGGAGGCGGAGATTGCAGTAAGCCGAGATCGTGCCATTGCACTCCAACCTGGGCAACAAGAGCAAAACTATCTTGAAAAAAAAAAAGAAAGAAAGAAAACCAACTGTTCAAAATCTCCCCCAGGTAATCCTCATACAAGGCCAGGTTTGAGAACCCCTTAGGAGCCACTAATTTGTGGTCACAGTCCTCTTTAAGAAATCTATGCCCGGGCCGGGTGTGGGGTGTGGTAGTTCATGCCTGTAATCCCAGCATTTTGGGAGGCCAAGGCAGGTGGATCACTTGAGGCCAGGAGTTTGAGACCAGCCTGGCCAACATGGTGAAACCCTATCTCTACTAAAAATACAAAAATTAGATGGGCATGGGGGTGCATGCCTGTAGTTCCAGCTACTCAGGAGGCTGAGGCATGAGAATCACTTGAACCCAGGAGGAAGAGGTTGCAGTGAGCCAAGATCGCACCACTGTACTCCAGCCTGAGCGACAGAGAGATCCTGTCTTAAAAAAAAAAAAAAAAAATCTAGACCAAGAATAGTGGCTCACACCTATAATTCCAACACTGGGAGGTCAAGGCAGGAGGATCGCTTAAGCTCATGAGTTCAAGACCAGCCTGGGCAATACAGCAAGACATTACCGCTAAAAAAAAAAAAAAAAAAAAAAAACCAAAAAATTAGCCAGGTGTGGTGATGCATGCCTGTGGTCCCAGCTATGCGTGAGCTGACTTGGGATAACCCATTGAGCCCAAAAGGTCAAGTCAGCCATGATGGCGCCACTGTACTCCAACCTGGTCAACAGAGTGAGACTCTGTCTCAAAAAAGAAAAAGAAAAAAGAAAAGAAATCCAGGCCAGGCGTGGTGACTCACTCCTGTAATCCCAGCACTTTGAGAGGCCAAGGCGGGCTAATCACAAGGTCAGGACTTGAAGACCAGCCTGGTTCACACAGTGAAACCCCATCTCTAATAAAAATACAAAAATTAGCTGAGCATGATGGTGCGCACCTGTAGTCCCAGCTACTCGGGAGGCTGAGGCAGGAGAATCACTTAAACCCAGGATGCGGAGGTTGCAGCGAACCGAGATCGCACTACTGCACTCCAGCCTGGACAACAGAGTGAGACTTCGTCTCGAAAAAACAGAAAAGAAAATAAATCCAAAAGCACTAGATGACTCTTCCCCAGCAAAATACGTAGGAATCCTCCCATCCAGTAATTCCAACTAAAACTCTTTGATAGAACCCAACAATGCCAACTAAAACTCTTTGGTGCAACCCAAATGAGCAGTGTGCAGAATCCCAACAAGTCAGCCTGGTGATTTCCTCCCTCTATCTCTTTCCCCAGGATGTCTCCTGGAAGGATATCCCCAACTGTCCTGCTATCACCAGCCCCACATCCCCAGCATGTTCAGCATTGAAAGCCTCTCTCAAATGCCCATTCCTCTAAGGAGCTCCCCAAGTCCTGGCTAAAAGTGATGATGCTCCTTTCTCTCAACAGCCACTACGATGTTTCTGTACAAAATAGATAAACAGAGGCTGGATCAAGAAGAGCTGAGGAGAATCGAATGACTTTAGAACTGGTGGCCTGAAGTCACCCTGGCGAAAAGTGGGCTGAGAGAGATGCAGTCAGGTAGCACACATCAGGAAAGAAACAAATATAGGCTTAAAGACCAAAAGCCTCCAAGAGTCCTTGATAGCAAAACGACACCCCAAGTCACAGAATAAAATATTTTAGAGATCCAGTAAAGATCTGGTTTTGATTCCAAATACTTAATTTTTCACCTAGTATAGGACACGAACCTTAGCAGCAGTGTGAAAAACTGACTGGTTTGGCTGATCGTTTGTACCATGTTTAACATCCAGGCTACCCTCAGCTATTCAGAGCTAAGTGCTGTGTCCGGTTCTGGGCACCATACTTTAGAAGACCGCATCAAAATAAGGGCTGCTCAAGAAAAGAGCAGCAATGACCATGTCCTTCCAGGAACAATCAAAAGGATCAGGGACCTACGGCCTAAAGAGATGTGAAGATGACACATATCCTCTTCAAACGTTAAAACGTTCACCTGCTGGCTGGGCAAAGTGGCTCACAGCTGTAATTCCACACTTTGTTGTTTTTTGCTTGAGTCTAGCTCTGTCAGTCAGGCTGGAGTGTAGTGGCGTGATCTCAGCTCACTGCAACCTCCGCCACCCAGGCTCAAGTGATTCTTGTGCCTCAACCTCCTGAGTAGCTGGGACTACAGGTGCACACTACCACACCAGAGTGATTTTTGTATTTTTAGTAGAGATGGGGTTTTGCCATGTTGGCCAAGTTGGTCTCCAACTCCTAACCTCAAGCGATCCGCCCACCTCGGCCTCCCGAAGTGCTCCTGTAATCCCAGTACTTTGGGATGCCGAGGCAGGAAAATCACTTGAGGCCAAGAGTTGGAGACCAGCCAAGGCAACTTAGTAAGACCTCATCTCTATCAAAAAAACAAAAAATGAAGCAGAAAGATTGCCTGAGGCCAGGAGGTCCAAGCTGTGGTGAACCATGATCATGCCACTGCACTCCAGCCTGGGTAACAGAGCAAGATCTTGCCGCCAAAAAAAAAAAAAAAAAAAAAAATTAAACTTAAAATTTTAAATTTAAAAAGTTCATCTCCAAAAGATTCAACCTTCTACATGAGTAAAGAAGAAAGAATTGGGGCCAGTAAGTGTTCCCAGGCAACTTTTGACTCAGTGCCAAACTCTTTAATGCCACCTCCACATGGTCTAAGCCCCCCTGACTTGGGGCAGCAGGCGTCATGTCTCTACCAGATACTCAAATGGATGGAGCAGACTGGGCAGCCACTGGCCAGGGCTGTCAGCAAGAAGCCACCTGCACTGGGCAGAACTGTGCCACACACCCTCTTGAGTCTCCTCTGAAGTCAGTGCCACAGGGGCAGGTGAACAGACATGCAGAGGACTAACCAGTGGGGCCAGTCAAGGATGCTTCAGATGTCACAGTAGTGCTATGGGAAGCATGTCTCAATACAAAGAGTAAACAAGCATATTCCATGTCACTGAGTCATTTTTATATCTGTTAAATAGCAAAAGGCCTGTAGTATCCCTAAAGGAAAGCTAAGTTTAATACACTTTTCTTGGCTGTTGAGGGTGGGTTAAAAGGACAGAGAAATGCTAGAAATGCTGCTCTAGAAACCTTTTTTTTTTTTTTGACGAAGTCTCACTCTGTCACCCAGGCTGGAGTACAGTGGCGCGATATCAGCTCATTGCAATCTCCACCTCCCAGGTTCAAGCAATTCTGTCTCAGCCTCTTGAGTAGCTGGGATTACAGGTGCCCGCCACCATGCCCAGCTAATTTTTGTATTTTTAGTAGAGACGGGGTTTCACCATCTCGGCCAGGCTGGTCCTGAACCCCTGACCTCATGATCTACCCACCTTGGCCTCCCAAAGTGCTGGGATTACAGGTGTGAGCCACCACGTCAGGCCTGCTCTAGGAACCTTTAGGTCAGAGCAAGGAAAGTCCAGCGGACACCCATGGAGGGAACAGCTTTGTGGAAGAGAGGCTCTGAGATGGGCCGTGAAAGATGGCGGAAGACAGAACTGTTAGAGAACAGGAGTCCACATGTTGGAAATGTGTATGCAGAGGCATGGAGGGCAGATATCAGCGGGAGTATCAGGGAAGCAACAAGGAAGCCAGTTTAGCTGAAGTGTTTACCAACTCAGGTAAGTCATCATCAGTGCCAGAACTTACAGCCAGGGTGCATGGCCAAGCCCCTGGGAGATGTTTAATATCAACATGCAGAGAGGTAGGGGAGGGGTGGGAGAGGGGCACAGGGGAGAAGGAAGGAGAGCTGACTGTGCCTAGGCATCATCTAAGACCTGCTTACTGCATCAGCCCCAATGGCAGGATGGGTACCTTTGAGTGGGGAGTGCTCCCAGATGTCTGTGATGTGTACTCCATGCCCTGCTTAAGAATCATCACATTCAGGGCCAGGCATAGTGGCTCACACCTGTAATCCCAGAGCACTTTGGGAGGCTGAGGTGGGTGATCACCTGAGGTCAGGAGCTCAAGAGCAGCCTGGCCAATATGGTGAAAGCCCATTTCTACTAAAAATACAAAAATTAGCTGGGCATAGTGGCACATGCCTGTAATCCCAGCTACTCAGCAGGCTGAGGCAGAATTGCTTGAACCCTGGAGGCAGAGGTTACAGTGAACTAAGATCACGCCACTGCACTCTAGCCTGGGTGATAGAGCAAGACTCTGTCACAGAAAAAAGAAAAAACAAAAGGAAAAAAAAAGAACACCACATTCATATCACCCAGTCTCTTGGCAAGGAAAAAACTGGAGCCTTGATGAATGCAGTGTCATTTCTACAGCTAGAAACAAGCTCCTAAAAGGACCAAAACCTCCCACTGAGCTAGGCACACAGAAGAAATGGAAAAAAATCCCCTCTGACTGCAGCAAGTCTATAGTCACCGAACCCCAGACACTGTTATGAATTTTTTATTTTTGAGACGGAGTTTCACTCTTGTTGCCCAAGTTGGAGTGCAATGGCATGATCTCTGCTCACCACAACCTCACAAAAGCCTCCCCGGTTCCAACGATTCTCCAGTCTCAGCCCCTTTAGTAGCTGGGATTACAGGCACATGCCACCATGTCCGGCTAATTTTTTGTATTTTTAGTTCACCATGTTAGCCAGGCTGGTCTCAAACTCCTGACCTCAGGTGATACGCCCATCTCTGCCTCACAAAGTGCTGTGATTACAGGCATGAGCCACCGCGCCCGGCTTGTTCTGAATTTTTTTTTTTTATGTGAACACTGGCCAGCACAGTGGCTCACACCTATAATCCAAGCATTTTGGGAAGTAAAGATAGGAGGATCACTTGAGGCCAGGAGTTCAAGACCAGCCTAGGAAACACAGCAAGATCCCATCTCTACAAAATGTACGAACAACAAAATGTGCCAAGAAGCTTGGCATGGGAAAAAAAAAAAAAAAAGGCCAGGCGTGGTGGTTCACACCTGTAATCCCAGCACTTCTGGAGGCCAAGGGGGTGAACTACTTGAGCCCAGGGGTTCGAGACTAGCCTGGAAAATATGGCAAAACCCCATCTCTACCAAAAAATACAAAAATTAGCTGGGCATAGTTTCACCTATAGTCTTTAGCTACTTGGGGGGCTAAGGTGGGAGGATCACTTGAGTCTGGGAGGCGAAGGTTGCAGTGAGCCGAGACTGAGGCTCGTCTAAAAACAAAATAAAAATAAAAATTAGCAGGGCAGGCCGGATGCGGAGGCTTACACCTGTAATCCTAGCACTTTGGGAGGCTGAGGCGGGTGGACTGCCTGAACTCATGAGTTCGAGACCAGCCTGGACAACACAGTGAAACTCCGTCTCTACTGAAATACAAAAAAGTAGTCGGGTGTGTCAGAGTAAGCCTGTAGTCCCAGCTACTCAGGAGGCTGAGGAGGGAGAATTGGCCGAACCCAGAAGGTGGAGGTTGCAGTGAGCTGAGATCATGCCACTGCACTCCAGCCTGGGACAGAATGAGACTCCATCTCTTAAAAAAAAAAAAAAAAAAAAAAAGACGGTTCGGTGGCTCACGCCTGTAATCCCAGCACTTTGGGGGGCTGAGGTGGATCACATGAGGTCAGGAGTTCCAGATCAGCCTGACCAATATGGTGAAACCCCATCTTTAAAAAAAAAAAAAAAAAAAAATTAGCCGGGCATGGTGGCACACACCTGTATTCTCAGCTACTCAAGAGGATGAGGCAGGAGGGTCCTTTGAGCCCAGAAGCTTGAGGTTATATAATAAGCTACGATCATGCCACTGCACTCCAGCCTGGGCAAAAGAGCAAGACCTTGTCTCTTGAAGAAAAGAGGCCAGGCATGGTGGCTCACATATGTAATCCCAGCACTTTGGGAGGGTAAGGCAGGCAGATCACGTGAAGTCAGGAGTTCAAGACCAGCCTGGCCAACATGGTAAAACCCCATCTCTACTAAAAATACAAAAACTTAGCTTGGCATGGTGGTGTGTGCCTGTAATTCCAGCTCCTCAAAAGGCTTAGAAAGAAGAGTGGCTTGAATCTGGGAGGCAGAGGTTGCAATGAGCCAAGATTGCGCCACTGTACTCCAGTCTAGGCAACAGAGTGAGACTTGGTCAAATAAATAAATAAATAAGCAAGCCAGGAGTGCTGGTAAATATGCCTGTAGTCTCAGTACTCGGAAGACTGAGGCATGAGAATCACTTGAACCAGGGAGGCACAGGCTACAGTGAGCTGAGATCACTGAAAGGAGGAGAGAGGAGGGGAGGTGAGGGGAGGGGAGGGGATTCCAACAAAGAATAGAAACAGAGAGATCCTAGGAAAGGGGCAGCCATGGCATGAGAGGAAGTGGTCAGTTATGAGACCATTCTGCACTGTTTACAATTCACAGCACATGGGATATGACTGGAGCCTCACCATAGCCTTGAGATGGGCAAATGGGGCATATTAGCCCCATTTTACAGATGGTAAAGCCAAGGCTCAGAGAGGTTCAATTGAAAGAAATTGTACCGAGCAGGCCCAGGACTAGAAACACTACTGAAATTGCTCTTCTTTGACTATCTCAGCCACCCAAAGCAGTGGGTTGACGCTCCCACTGGAAACGGACAGAGCAAGTGCTCTTCTTTACTCTGTGGGATCCCAGGAGGGCTTAGCTTGCTCTGCAATAGTACGGCCCAATATTTACATCAACAGAAACATGAACATATTCAGTATTTCTCCTAGCCTGGCACAGCTAATCATTATGTGCCTGTGTTATACAAGGATTATTTCTAGGCTCCTCCTGCCCAGGCAAAACAAAACCTGGCAGATGGAACTGAACATCTGAGGAAAGTTACATAAACCTGCCTTAAATCTACCAAATTCCAGTATAACTGGTCTATCAAAGTGAATAATTATAACAGAAATGCAAACTTTCCAAGTTTTCATAAGGCAACTCTTGGCAATGACTTTTTATTTTTTTCCCTGAGACTGGGTCTTGCTCTGTTGCCCAGGCTGGAGTACAACGGCACAATCACAGCTCACTGCTGTTTCAACCTCCAGAACTCAAGTGATCCTCCCATCTTAGCCTTCTGAGTAGCTGCAACTATAAGCATGTGCCACTGTGCCCAGCTAATCTTTTTACTTTTTTTGTAGAGACAGGGTCTCACTATGTTGGGCAGACTGGTCTCAAATTCCTAGGCTCAAGTGATCCTCCTGTCTCAGCCTTCCTAAGTGCTGGGATTATAGGCATAAGCCACTATGTCTGGCCACTAAATCATGATTTAAATATAATTCAATACACTGAAAATCTAAACATAAGCCTCATGACCTTCGAATGCAATTCTCTCATTTCAACTAGTATTCAGCTAAGGGGGCAGGACCCATGGCAAGACATCATCCCTTCCCGAGGTCAGCAGTATCCTAGCTATCTTACATTTAGTTATCATCATAACTAATACACCTGGGGCCGGCCATGGTGGCTCACGCCTCTAATCCCAACACTTTGGGAGGCTGAGGCAGGTGGATCACCTGAGGTAAGGAGTTCAAGACCAGACTGGCCAACATGGTGAAATCCTGTCTCTGCTACAAATATAAAAATTAGCCAGGTGTGGCGGTGCATGTGTGTAATTCCAGCTACTTGGGAGGCTGAGGCAGAAGAATTGCTTGAATCTGGGAGACCGAGGTTGCAGTGAGCCGAGATCACACCACTGCACTCCGGCCTAGATGACGAGTGACACTCCATCTCAAATAAATAAATAAATAAATAATACACTTGGCTATGATCATAACTTTACGAAGTCATCTCATCATCCTCTGTAGAAATCAGGACACTGAGGTTCAAAGGGACGACACTAAGGAGTCCGAAGGCAGAAATCTACATCTGAACTCTATTACTCTATCACAGCACACTGCTTCTGAGGTTACAGCACACTCCTCAGGTGGTCATTCTAAGAGGACATGACAAAAGAGAACACTCAACACAGGCTTAGAGGAACGCACTGCAGACAATCTCCACAGTAAGCACGGGGGAAGCGTAGTCAAGGCTCCAACTCAGCAGGCCTTGAAACCAGCTTCTGGCTGCCAGGCCTCATTCCTGGAAGGTGCTTCGGTGTCCATCTGCACATAGGTGTGCCTGGTATTCCTGACCTCCAGTGCATACTCTAGAGTCCAACACCCCGCTACCAGACTGACAGCTCCCTGAGGGCTGAGACACCGACCTCTTCAAGTCTGTCCACAACAGACCCAACAACACAAAGCCTGACACAGGACCAAAGGGCACAATGGGAACTGCCTGTGTAAAACTCATGGACAATCCCATCAGGAAGCTGAGGTTTTTGTGTGCTGACTGTTCTTAATGAGAGGCATGATGGTGTGAAACAGACTTTTTTTAACAAGCCACCTTAGACGGGTTCAGAGGCTATTTGACCTCTGTTACTCCTTCTCCCACACCATGAGTCCAGTAGGTCCCCTCTCAGAAAGATGGAACCACATGAGCCCTGACTTTGACATTAATATCTGCTTTGGTTGCAGATGTGCCTGCTGGGCTAGGGGGTGTCAAGAGAATGTTCCCTGCTCTGCTGAGCTATGCTAGTAAAGTGGGGGCAAAATCTGACAAGGCAATGAAATACATTACAATCAGGAGAAGAGCAAAAAATAGTAATTAAAAAAAAAAAAGAAAAGAAAATGAAATACAGAAAACTCTAATCAACACAGACCTGGAACTGTTAAAAACCCAAACAAACAAAATCCAGACAGCCACCTAATCTGAAATGAACCCTCTTCCCTCCATCTTGTCCCTTCCTCAAAACCAAAAGCAACCATCTAAAAAGAAGGAGCAGGGCCCTGAGAGCATGGGACCTATATGACTTCAGCCTCTTCATCTGTAAACTGAGGCCACTGGTGTCTGCCTTCCAAGTCCCTCTCGCAGCTCTGGAATTCTAGAGTGTGTGTGCAGCAAGGGTCAGAAGGAGAAACTACACAGCGACCAGAAGCAACTTTCTTAACTTTCTGCTTCAAGGTTGAAAAAGAAGACAACAGCCAGGCACAGAGGCTCACATCTGTAATCCCAGCTCTCTGGGAGACCGAGGCAGGTGGATCACCTGAGGTCAGGAGTTCAAGACCAGCCTGGCCAACATACTGAAACCCCATCTCTATTAAAAATTACAAAAATTAGACAGATGTGGTGGCAGGTTCTTGTAATTCCAGCGAGGCAGGCGGCTGCAGTGAGCCAAGATAGTGTCTCCAGAGGTGGAAATTGCAGTGAGCCAAGATAGTGCCACTGCACTCCAACCTGGAAGACAGAGTGAGATTCTGTCTCAAAAAAAAAAAAAAGGCCGGGCGCGGTGGCTCACGCCTGTAATCCTAGCACTTCGGGAGGCCGAGGTGGGTGGATCACCTGAGGTCAGGAGTTCAAAACCAGCCTGGCCATCATGGTGAAACCCCATCTTAGAAAAAAAAAAAAAAAAGGCCGAGGCAGGTGAATCACAAGGTCACAAGATCAGGTGTCTGAGACCAGCCTGGCCAAAATGGTGAAACCCCATCTCTACTAAAAATCCACAATAAATTGGCTGGGCAAAGTGGCTCACACCTGTAATTCCAGCACCTTGGGAGGCTGAGGTGGGCAGATCATGAGGTCAAAATCGAGACCATCCTGGCCAACAGAGCGAAACCCCATCTCTACTACAAATACAAAAGTTAGCTGGGCATGGCAGCGCAGTCCCAGCTACTCAGGAGGCTGAGGCAGGAGCACTGCTTGAATCCAGGAGGTGGAGGTTGGGCCACTGCACTTTCAGCCTGGTGACAGAGCTAGACGTCCTCTCAAAAAAGGAAAACAAAAATTAGCTGGGCATAGTGTCTGGTGCCTGTAATCCCAGCTACTTGGGAAGGTGAGGCAGGAGAATTGCTTGAACCTGAGAGAAGCAACAATATTACATCTGAGACCTCAACTTCTCCGTCAAGATTTGCTTTCAAACCTTCGTCCCTGACCCAGCTCGGCACCTGTGGGAGCCTTCCAAA
This sequence comes from Cheracebus regulus, assembly GCA_963574635.1. Taxonomy (NCBI): domain Eukaryota; kingdom Metazoa; phylum Chordata; class Mammalia; order Primates; family Pitheciidae; genus Cheracebus; species Cheracebus regulus. Next base: position 21,168 of record CAUYQU010009687.1, on the reverse strand, counting down.
GCATCTACGCTCATCTTTGGACACAGTGACTGTCACCCTATACTGGACGTATATGCAGGACAGGAAGGGAAAACACACAAGGTAAGTTTCTGAGATACTAGGAAAACAAATTTTGAGTTCAAGAGCTCTTCAATTTTAGGCCAGGCACAATGGCTCATGCCTGTAATCCTAGCACTTCAGGAGGTGGGGGCGGGTGGATCAACTGAGGGCAGGAGTTTGAGACCAGCCTGGCTAATACAGTGAAACCCCATCTCTACTAAAACTACAAAAATTAGCTGGGCGTGGTGGCATGTACCCACCTCAGCCTCCCAAAGTGCTGGGATTACAGGCGTGAGCCACCACGCCTGGCCTAGCTATTCAATTTTGTTGGGAAAAATAAACTTTTTCTTTTCTTTTTTACTTTTTTTTTTTTTTAAGACAGAGTCTCGCTCTACCAATCACACTGGAGTGCAGTGGCACCATCTGAGCTCACCGCAACCTCCACCTCCCAGGTTCAAGCAATTCTCCTGCCTCAGCCTCCCAGGTAGCTGGGACCACAGACATATACCACCACCCCCGGCTAATTTTTGTATTTTTAGTAGAGACAGGGTTTCACTGTGTTAGCCAGGATGGTCTCAATCTCCCGACCTTGTGATCTGCCTGCCTCAGCCTCCCAAAGTGCTGGGATTACAGGCGTGAACCACCCTACCTGGCCTATTCAATTCTGTTGGAAAAAGTAGACTATTTTTCTTTTCTTTTTTGAGACAGAGTTTCGTTCTCGTTGCCCAGGTTGGAGTGCAACCTCCACCTCCTGGGTTCAAGTGATTCTCCTGCCTCAGCTTCCTGAGTAGCTGGGATTAGAGGCACATGCCACCACGCTCAGCTAATTTTATTTTCAGTAGAGATGGGGTTTCACAGTGTTAGCCAGGATAGTCTCAATCTCCTGACCTCCTGATCCGCCCACCTTGGGCTCCCAAAATGCTGGGGTTACAGGCGTCAGCCGCTGCACCTGGCCTAGCTATTCAATTTCGTTGAGAAAAGTAAACTTTTCTGTCTTTAAAAAAAAAAAAAAAAGAAATAAAGAAAGAGTCTCGCTCTATCACCCAGGCTGGAGTGCAGTGGCACCATCTCAACTCACCACTACCTCCACCTCCCGGGTTCAAGGGATTCTCCTGCCTCAGCCTCTTGAGTAGCAAGGACTACAGGCACATGCCACCACGCCCGGCTAATTTTTGTATTTTTAGTAGAGACGGGGTTTCACCATGTTGGCCAGGATGGTCTCAATCTCCTGACTTCGTGATCCACCTGCCTCAGCCTCCCACAGTGCTGGGATTACAGGCGTGAGCCACCGCGCCTGGCCCCCAGCCAACACTTTTAAACAAACACTCACACAGCTGTCTCAGTAACTCTTTCAGCAAACTACAGAATAACAGAGTACCACAGGTAAGAGAATGGGCTCTCAGTGATGAAGGTGTGTCCAGGCAGGCTGGCCCCAACCTAGCCTGAAACCATCCTCGCAGTAACATCTCCTATCACTCCTCCAAATCCTTCCCTCCTGTCAGGCTGGTCACCTCACTGCCTTGGAACATGACTTGGTTACTCCCAATAATAATATCTACAAGTAGTTCACACTAAGTATATGCGAGACATTCTTCTAAGCAGTTAGTATATATTAACTCATTTAATCTTCATACACAGACAAAGTAACCAAGGCACAGAGAGGTTAAGTAATTTGCCCAGGGTCACTCAGCTAACATGTGGCAGGCCCAGGACTGAAACCCTAGAATCTGAGCTTTTAACTGCTATGCTGCAGTCTGCAAAGCCCCTTCCTCCCTTTCTTATACAGGTGGGAGGCTTGGGGAGTTAGAATTATCTATGTCCCCCAAGAAAGGCAGGATGAAGCTGGCCACAGCAAATACATGCAAAGCCCTTCTTGAGTGATTGGCATGTCACTTCTCCTGGATACTATGGCTATCCAGGAGATATGTATATCTGATCCCTCAACCTAAAGGCTATGGTATCTCTGCCACCTGTCCTTAAATCCATCAGCCCTGCCCTTGGTGACACCCCTCCAAAGAAAGGTAGCTCACCCTCCAAGGCTGGCCTGGCAGAGGGAGGGCTCCTAGCTCTGGAGGAACCAGGTGCACTGGACATGCCAATCTAGGGTAAAATCAGGCCAATGCCTCAGCACTTCTGGAAAGCATCTCAAAGGCTGGCCTAACTAAAACCCAAAGCGGGACAGAACAAGGTCAGATGCAAGCAGCACTGGGGAGTAGGCAGATGGTCTCTGGGGCTCCTCAAGGCATTTCCCATAGGGACTGCCCACAGCCATCCTAAGGGATGAGAGAGACTCAACCTCTCACTGGCCACCCAGTCCCTCTCTTCAACTGCTGAAACTCTATTCATGCTTAAAGGGCCAGACCAAGTTCAACCTCTTCTTCAATGTCAGACGGCTCCCCTGCAAGCCATTATTCAGGTGGCAGACCTCCAGCACACAGTGGCCAGCCCAGGATTTCTTTGTTCCAGGTACATGCCATTTTTCTCCTTCGCTGATCTCCTCAAGGGCAGAGAAGTGCCCCTTAAACTGAGTCTCAAAGGTCAAGAAGTTACCCTGGTACAGAGAAGAGACAGAGATGCCAATCATGAGACCCACAGTGTGCAAAGCATGCTGTGTTTAGGGGACTCAACAGGCGAGTAGGGAGAGACAAGGCTGGTGAAACCAAGTCTTGAAGGAACAAGCTAAGGAATGTGCACTTGTAATCCAGAGTCCCAGGCTCATCCTCACCCTACCCTACTAAATTCAGTTCTAATCTCTGAGAGCAGGGCCTGGGGATGTGTGTTTCTCTAAGGCACACCACACCACACACTACTCTGATGCACTGCTGGTTAGGGATGGTGTGGGACAGAGGGCGCATTGACCAGTAAGGAGTTCAGGCAAACCACTAAGGAACTTGATGCAGGTGTCCACCACAAACAGACGGCCTGAACTGAGGGTGTGGGAGTGGGGATGGAGAGAAGACAGGCAGAGAACAGAGACTGAAGGCATAGTTCAGGAGAATCCACCAGGTGACTGGACAAGGGAGGAAGAGTCGAGAAGGGCTCCATTGGCATTTTTTCCTTGAGCAACTGAGCAGACAAGCGAACCATTAACTAAGTAAGGTAACACAGGAGAAGAAGCGTGAGGACAGAGAGAGTCACAGGAGGAGCTAAGACTTAGATGTCTACAGATCTATGTGCAATTCCCAGGAAAACTCAGGAACCGGTTGGAGTCTGGGCTCAGGAGGAATGTCTCTATGGCTCTCTAAGCTTTAATTCCTAACTTACTGTTGTAGCACAGAATATAGAAATGTCTTAAATAGTCATAAATGTTTCAATAAAATGAGAATACTTTCAAGTGTCCTCTTATAATAAAGGTTTAAAGCAACAGTCTCCCAATTTAGAGTGTTAACAAGGTCAGAAAAGGCCCTAGTACCCTGAGACAAGAGTTTTTGTCTCAGGGTTTTTGTTTTTTCGAGATGGAGTCTCGCACTGTCACCTGGACTGGAGTGCAACGGTGCAATCTCAGCTCACTGCAACCTCCACCTCCTGGGTTCAAGCGATCCCCTGCCTCAGCCTCCCAAGTAGCTGGGATTACAGGCACCTGCCACTACGCCTGGCTAATTTTTTTTTTTTTTTTTTTTTTTTTTACACAGTCGTGTTGTGTCTCACAGGCTTCAGGGCAGTGGCGCAATCTCGGCTCACTGCAACCTCTGCCTCCCAGGTTCAAGCAACTCTCCTGCCTCAGCCTCCCGAGCAGCTGGGACTACAGGCACATGCCACCATGCCCAGATAATTTTTTGTATTTTTTTTAGTAGAGACAGGGTTTCACCATATTGGCCACGCTGGTCTTGAACTCCTGACCTCATGATCCACTCACCACGGCCTCCCAAAGTGCTGGGATTACAGGTTTGAGCCACTGCACCTGGCCTGTCTCAGGGTTTTCTAGTAAATATCTTAAAAGGTCCCAAATGTTGTAATAATTGAGTATACTCCTTCCTATCATCTGCCCCAAACATTTACAAAAAATATCATTAAGGGAAGCTGAAACAGTCCCAACTTACTAGAATACATAAATTCAGGATAAAAGATGCAATGTTTTTCTCAATTCACAAAACCTCAGTGGATTCAGGACATTTACACTGGCATAACATCATATATAAAACTCCCCTCACCTCATGACACATGTGACACATGGGGTACAGTATCACTGCAGTATCTTCTTAATTACCCAACCTCAGAATCTAAACCTATACTCTAGCAAACTACCTCACTGCTTAATACAATGAAACCCAAGGAATGAACTTTTAGAGGCTCCTTCTACTATGACTATGGACTGGGAGAAAGTTTAACAATATGAAGTTCTGAGAGAACATTTTAAAATAGCATTAGGCCAGGCACTGTGGCTCACACCTGTAATCTCAACACTTTGGGAGGCCTCAGCAGGCAGATCACCCGAGGTCAGGAGTTTGAGACCAGCCTGGCCAACAGGGTAAAACTCCATCTCTACTAAAAATACAAAATTAGCCAGGAGTGGTGGTGCACGCCTATAGTCCCAGCCACTTGGGAGCCTGAGGCAGAATTGCTTGAACCCGGGAGGCGGAGGTTGCAGTGAGCGGAAATTGTGCCATTATACTCCAGCCTGGACAACAACAGCAAAAACTCCTTAACTCAACATTTATGTCATGATAAGTAATAAAATGTTACACATACACCTCTAAATGAGCAGATTTCCCCTCTGAGAAAAGCCCTTCTGGGAAGCTACTCAACAGGAGGGTCCTTGCGGGAGGTGTGTGCAATGTGAAGCCGCAAATAAATGATCAGATGGCAATCGGTTGCCTAAGCCACATATAAAGGTTTCACTTTTGGCTTTTGTAGCAATTTCCCCATCCTGATTGAAGCAATGGTTACAACCTGGCTGACAACAATGCTAAATTAGCTGCTTGCAAATTAAAATGTACTTGATGTTTTATTAACATTGTAAATCCTAAAAAGGGTTCTAAAAAAGGTTAACACTCTTGGCAAATGCCTTTAAAATCAAAGACTTTATCATACTCACTTTGCCTAAAATAACTTCTCAGCGTATAACATGCAAATCACTCTACTTTTAATAGTGTATTTTACATTATCTGCAGACAGTCCATGGTCACAAAACCTTTGCTGTGGAATGTCTTAAAAAAGATTTGTTAACAGAAATCTAAAGTTCTTTAAGATGTAATTAATTTGATCATTTAACATTTGCTTGCTTGCTATGCCTAAGGCACTGTTCCACGGGCTAAGTCCCAATTATTCACCACCAAAATCACTTTATTTCCATCTCGTGTACTGAAAGACTTTGTTGATCAACCTGATCAATAATTTTTCTTCCTTAAAAAAAAAAAAAACTAACCTGGCTTAAACATTGACTCTCACAACCAATGATTAGCATCACATAACTGGTGTTCCCCTAGTGAACTGAAAGGCTTTCCGTCCTCAAGAAACAACACAGGGCTCCATGCAGCCTTGGAGTAAGAAATGAAGACAGCCTGACAGGAGGCATGGAATTTGGGTCCTGGGGCCAGGAAGAGAGAATCTTATCTCTCCCCACCACTTTCTACAACTCTACCTCAGGTGATTCCCCTTAACCTATTTAACCTCACAATGTCTTCATTTATAAAAATAAAAATGACAATACACTAACTTTGAGGGTTGGAAAGGTAATTTATGTAAATAACCTAATATTTAATAAATACTCTGTTAATGTTACACATTTTTTCCAGGCTCTTTTTTTTTAAGAAACACAATAAAATTTTTAAAACCCTAAATCCCCTCTTAGACCCCTGAGAACCTGGGGATTCCAACTACGGGACAGGCTAGGGGGATACCAGGATGAATTAGGTCAAGATCCCTGCCCTTCAGGATCTCAGAACCCAGTGTAGGAAAGACAAGTCTGTAACACAAACAGATTGTGACAAATGCTCAAAGAGAAACATAAAGAAAGTACTGCGGTCACACAAAGGAGGAAACAACTCATTCTGAAGGGGGATGTGGGAGCAGGGGGCTCACAGAGTAGTTGGCATTGAAGTTGAACAGGGGACTTCTCTGGAAGGGAGAAGTGAGAAAGCAGCCTTTCTTGGGTAGAGCAAACGACACGTGCAAATGGACATCAGATAGCAAGCAAGAGCAGAAGACTTTGCTTTAGAGAAAGAATTGAGTTTGATCACAGCTGACTCTCCCTACCTAGGGACAAGCAAAAGAATCTTTTCTCATTGACAAAATGGAAATCACAATGTCTACTCCACAGGAAGGATTAAACACGATCATGCATATGAAGCACGAAGTAAAAGCTGGAAAAACAGTAGCTACTGTGATTAGGTGCAAGAATGGTGGGAAACCAAAGGGCAGGCGGTGAGGCTAAACAGATTGCTTTCAGCCAGTCTCAGAAAGGTCTTGCATGCCAAATAAGAGGTTAGGATTAACTGCTAAGGACAATAAGATCATAGAGGTTTTTAACTGGAGTGAAAGAATTGAGTATCTGCTTTAAAAGAACTCTGGTGTCCATCAGGGGTTGTCTGGGGAGAGCACTCAGGAGGGCCCCTGAGAGAACAGGATACAGATTCAGAGTAATTTCAGCAACATTAGAAAGCAAGGCATGCACTCCAGAAATCTACTTTTTTTTTTTTTGAGATGCAGTTTCACTCTGTTGCTCTGGCTGGAGTGCAGTGGGGTGATCTTGGCTCACTGCAACCTCCACTTGGGTTCAGGGTTCAAGTGATTCTCCCACCTCAGCCTCCCGGGTCGCTGGGTACAGGCACATGCGACCACGCCCAGTTAATTTTTATATTTTTAGTAGAGACAAGGTTTCACCATGTTGGCCAGGCTGGTCTTGAACTCCTGACCTCAAGTGATCGACCCGTCTTGGCCTCCCAGAGTGCTGGGATTACCAGCGTGGGCTACCCGCGCCTGGCCTGCACTCCAGAAATCTTTCTAAATTCAATCTTTCTAAACAAGGGTTAATGGACGACTGCATCTGGGAGTAGTATAGGAAAGCACGCCATTAACAAACCCCTCATCTGGTGAACCGTGGTGTCACTAGCTGAAGAGATGAGGAGAGGTCTGAAGTCCGCTGACTGTTCTTCTGTGCCCACTTCCACTCCAGTTTTATAAAGTTAATGTCCTCTCTAGCCCTTAGGGAACAAAAGAAAGGAAACGTTCCCACAGAGAGAGGGAGGGAAGGCTCAGAAACTGTGACTTCAAGTTCAATGTGTAGCTCTACCAAGCACTGCTCTGCCCAGAGCGAACCCCTGCTCTTTATCTCCCCTCAGGAAACCGGCTCCTGGGCTTTTTTTAAATTTCCGGCCCGTTGCAGACCGGCAGCACTACCCGGCTGCCGACTCAGAGACGCTGGCAGGGTGGGCTCCAGAGGACGTTGGCAAATCCACTGGCAAAAGAACTAAGCCAATTTAGCATGTGTTCCTCACAAAAGGAGCCAATTAGCGAGAAGGAAACCCGCTGCATTCAAGATCCAAAGTACCAAGTTACTATTATAAACTTTGGCCCGTTTTGATTCGAACAACAGGAACCAACCGTTACCCTCCCCCGCCACCAAAAAATGGCACTTAGCTTCAACAGGGAAAGGGGATCGGGATGACTGAGTGGAGGAGAGGGAGGGAAAACCGTGCCGCGTTTGGGGCCGACCCCACGCCTTCTAGGAAGTGGAACTTGCCCGCTGTGTGACTCTGCAGTCACAAGGCGACAGTTTGCTAGGACCCAGCGCAATTTCAAACGACCCACCAACAAACTGACCTAACTTTGGCCGCCTGGCCTCCTCCTCCCTTTCGTAGCCCGAGCCTTCCAGACTCCCGAGCTGCGGCCGGGCCAAGCGGAGCAGCAAGCCCGGCACGCTGCGGCCCAGGGCGGGGCGGTTCCGCGGCGCGAGCTCCGGGCAAGGGCTCCGACGCTCGGGCCTTCCCCGAAAGCGCCCAGTTTGGGGCCTCCCAACCGCGCTCTCACATGAACGACGCCCTCGGGTCGGGTCGCGACCTCTGAGACAGGGAGACACGGCCACGCTCCGGGCGGAGGTTGGCGTGAACGCCCCGGGCCGGGAAAAGGGGCCAGCAGTGGCTCCCTAGGAAGCCTGGCACTCCCGCCCAGGCTGCGGCCTAGACCAGCCCCGTTAGCTCCCCGACCCGGCGTGCGGCCCGGGGGACCGACGAGGCCATGTAGGGCAGGAGGCCAGAGGGCAGCGCCCTGAGAAACCCCCGCCTGCCGAAAGGGTCCTGGCTTAGGACGCCGCCCCAAGCCGGACCGCCGCCGGAGAATGGCTTTTACCTTCATCAGCCTCCTGCTGGCCGCCATCTTGGATTTGGTGGTGTTCCTTCCCCAGAATGCATCGCGGCCGGCCGGGTGGCTAGAGCCCCCGCACTTCCTGGAGCGGGGGAGGGGCCGCGGGGCGGGGCCAGTAGCAGAGCTGAGCACCTACTGTGTGCTTCCCACCGTGCTGAGGGGAGCGTGGAGGAGCACAAGTGAACGGCACAGACTTGGCCGACGCTTTTTTGGAGCGTCCAGTCAGATGGCAGTTATAACCAGTGCCTGGCACATAGTAGGCGCATAATAAATATTAATTTCATAAAACAGTTGGTAACCGAGATTATTTCAGGCACTGTAGGGGCTAAGCTTAAGAAAACTTCTGCTAAGCTCTGTGAAGAAAACTGGGTGATAGGAAGGTGACTGTGGGACCTACTTTTCTTTGAGAGGTCAAGGAAACTAAATCGAGGAAATGGCCCTACTAAGCTCCAGGCCCCTCTCGAGTGCTTTGTTTTCTTTGATCCTTGAAACCACCTTCTGAGATACATTAGCATTAATGCCCTCATTTTGCAGGAAAAAGAAGCATAGAGGAAGCTAGTGACGCTTGCCCAAGGTCACACAGCCAGCTAGGAGCAGAGCCAGGCTCCTGTCCCAGGTAGGCTGCTGACTCCAAAGCCAATGCTGGAAACTGGAAGATGGGAAGGAACAGCTGGGAAGCCTAGAGGAGAACGTTTCAAGCCGAGGAAGCAGCACTGGCAAAGACCACGAGGCTGTGTGGCCAAAATAGAGTAAAAGGATTATAGGGTGGGAGGGAGGCAAGGGACAGACCATGGAGGGTCCTATAGAAAGGGGAGGAGTTGGTTTCTAGCCCATGTACTGTGAGAGCCCTTTGATAGATATGAGTGTCCACCCCACGGTCAGATAATTTTTTTCTTTTTTTGAGATGGAGTCTCGATCTGTTGCCCAGGCTGGAGTGCAGTGGCACAATCTCGGCTCACTACAACCTCTGCCTCCTGGGTTCAAGCCATTCTCCTGCCTCAGCCTCCCGATTAGCTGGGACTACAGGTGCACACCACCCCGCCCAGCTAATTTTTGTATTTTTAGTAGAGATGGGGTTTCACCATATTGGCCAGGCTGGTCTCGAACTCCTGACCTTGTAATCGGCACACCCCAGCCTCCCAAAATGCTGGGATTACAGATGTGAGCCACAGCTCCAGCTCCATTTTTTTTTTTCTTTTTTGAGACAGAGTCTTGATCTGTCACCCAGGCTGGAGTACAGTGGCATGATCACAGCTCACTGCAGCCTCGACCTCCTAGGCTCAAGGGATCCTCCTGACTCAGCCTCGCAATTAACTGGGACTATAGGCACGTTCCACCACACCCTGCTAAGTTTTTTTATTTTTTGTATCGATGATGTCTCACTATCTTGCCCAGGCTGGTCTCAAACTCCTGAGCTCAGTTGATCCTCCCACCTCAGCCTCCCAAAGTGCTGGGATTACAGGCATGAGCCACCGCGCCTGGGTTGAGATGCATGTTTTAGAGTACTCTGATTGGTGAATGAGGAATGGAGGTAGGTAAGAAGAGAAGGGGAACAGGGGCCACTTGGAAACCTGTTGCAATCATTCAGGCAAAGAAGTGACAGTGGCCTGGACATGGTGGCTCATGCCTGTAATCCTAGCACTTTAGGAAGCTGAGGTGGGCTGATCACCTGAGGTCAAGAGTTCGAGACCAGCCTGACCAACATGGAGAAACCCCGTCTCTACTAATAAATACAAAAATTAGCCGAGCATGGTCGTGCATGCCTGTAATGCCAAACCCTGTTCATACAGATCTTAGCTACTCAGGAGGCTGAGGCAGGAGAATCACTTGAAACCGGGATGCAGAGGTTGTGGAGATGATGCCATTGCACTGCAGACTGGGCATAAAGAGTGAAACTCCATCTCAGAAAAAAAAAAAAGGGTGACAGTGGTTTGGCATTACAGGTTCCAATGCCAAGCAGGCAGAGAGAAGAGAATAGCTTTAGAATATACTCAGATCTTCTTAAGGAGGTTTCCTCTTTTTTTTAAGACAGTTTCACTCTGTCGCCCAGACTGGAGTGCGATAGCATAATCTCAGCTCACTGCAACCTCCGCCTCCCGGGTTCAAGTGATTCTCCTGCCTCAGCCTCCTGAGTAGCTGAGCTTACAGGCACTTGCCACCATGCCTAGCTAATTTTTGTATTTTTAGAAGAGACAGCGTTTCAGCATTTTGGCCAGGCGGGTCTCGAACTCCTGACTTCAAACCATCTGCTCACCTTGGCCTCCCAAAGTGCTAGGATTACAGGCGTGAGTCACTGGGCCTGGACATTTTTCTCTGTTTCTAAGAACAGTGGGTTTCTCCTGAAAGGGGAGAAGGAAAGGGAACTGGAAGTAAGATAGCATGGAATAAAGCTGGCCTCGCACTCATCTTGGGAGCCCAGGCTTGACACAGGAAAGAAGGGAGAAACTAAACGACAAGCCTCATGTGATCAGCACTTCTGCCTTTTACCTCCCCCAAGGTCAGTACACTGGATGTTCAATACACATTTGGCATATGTATGAGGAACCCCATCAGCTCCCTAGGGTCACGGGGGACTTGGAAGCCTGGGGACTGACTCTGGGATCTACTGTGAGCTTAGGGCCTGCCCTTAATGGGCCCAGGACAAAGGAAAAGCATAACTTTATTGGGAATTGGTTTCCTCTGTGGAGAACTACAGGGGGAAAAGGACCCCTACTCTGAGAAATTCCAAGCCAGTTGAGGAGGCACAATTCATACCTTTGACCTGGAAGTGCTAAGCTGAAAATAGAGAGTGGGATCAGGAAAGGCTCAATGTCAAAGACTAGCCTTTGCCATGGCATCTTCGCCACTGCCTGCAAGATGACTCCCTTGCACTTTGCAGGTGGGAAGCCAGGGCTCTGAGCTGCAAAGTGCTTTTGCTAAACAAGCACTCAGGAAATGTACCCAGTCCCAGGGGAAGGGCTGCCTGGCCTTTGGGGCCCCTCTCCTGCTCTAAAACCTTCATTGCTTCCTCTAGCAGGCCTGACTTCTGGTCATACCAGCTCCCCTCCGCTCAGTCAAACCCTGTATACAGACCTAGCCTTTCTGTGCCACCTCCCCTCTCATCAGAAGGGACCTCGTAGTGACTCATGCCTGTAATCCTAGCACTTGAGGAGGCCAAGGCAGGAGGATTGCTTGAACCCAAGGGTTTGAGACCAGCCTGGGCAACACAGAGAGACCCTGTCTCTACAAAAAATTAAAAAATCAGCTTTTTTTTATGGCCAAGTAATTCTAGCTTCTTCAGAGGCTGAGGTGAGAGGATCACTTGAGCCCAGGAGATTAAGGCTGTAGTGAGCAATGATCATGCCACTGCACTCAAGCCTGCATGAAAGAGTGAGACCATATCTCAAACAAAACAAAACAAAAAAAGAAGTGGCTTCTTTTGGCTAGGCACAGTCTTATATCTATAATTCTAGCACTTCAGGGGGCTGAGGCAGCAGAATTACTTGAGGTCAGGAGTACAGGACCAGCCTGGGCAACATAACAAGACCACTGTATCTACAAAAATAAGTAGGCTGGGTGCGGTGGCTCACACCTGTAATCAGGTGTGAGCACTTTGGGAGGCTGAGGCGGGCTGATCATGAGGTCAGGAGTTCAACACCAGCCTGGCCAACATAGTGAAACCCTGTCTCTACTAAAAATACAAAAATGACCCAGGGTGTGGTGGCGCACACCTGTAGTCCCCACTACTTGAGAGGCTGAGGCGGGAGGATTGCTTGAACCTGGAAGGTAGAGGTTGCAGTGAGCCGAGATCACGCCATTGCACTCCAGCCTGGGTGATAGAGTGAGACTCCATCTCAAACAAACAAAAAGTAATACATTTTAAAGAAGTGGCTTCTTCCTCCTCCTGGACTACCAGGCCCTTCTGCTCACACTGACCACATGTTGTTCCTTCCTCTAGTCAGCATGGAGTCCTGGGCACTCATCTATCAGGCCTTGGGCCCAGGTCCAGAGAGAGAGATACACAGGCAGCACCTGCCCCCAAGGAGCTCACGGCATCCTGAGGAGGCACCAAGGAAAACATCAGAGGGTGTTGAGGGTTTGCTGAGGTGTAGGGGCTCAGAAGAGAGACCTCACAGAAACTGGGGGAGGAACCAGTGATGGAAGGAGTTCCCCAGTAGGCAAGAGGACAAGGAAAAAAAGTGGGGCAGAAAATGGCCAGCTGAGCACTGGACACTTATACCCCCCACTGGCACCACAGAGCAGTGCTAAGATGTTCTATTTGATAGAAGGGAAAACTGCGGCCCTGAGAGAAGTGGCCCATCACGGGGCTAGGAAGCTGGGTACCAGAAGTTGGACATGCAGGTGAGGCATGCAGGTGAGGCTCTGCCTCGACCTCCCTCTGACGACTTGAAGCCTCATCTCCCACATCCCTCGCTTCCCACAATCAGTGCTGTGCCACATCGTGCGCCCCACTGTGCCCAGACTGCTCCTTCTGCCTGTGGTGCCTTTGTCATTCCCTCCCACTGCAATTAGCAGGGACTCAATTTATTATGCTCCCTTGGGTAAGCTGACAGTAAGATGCATGCTGAACCTCTTTGATTTTTTTTTTTTAGACAGGGTCTGGCTCTGTCTCCCAGGCTGGAGTACAGTGGATCATGGTTCAGTACAGCCTCGACCTCCCATGCTCGAGTGATCCTCCCACTTCAGACTCCCAAGTAGCTAGAACTACAGGTGCACACCTGCATGCTTGGCTAATTTTTAGGAAAAAAAATTTTTGCAGAGACCCAGGTTGTCACTGTGTTGCCCAGGCTGGTCTCTAACTCATGGACTCAAGAGATTCTCCCACCTCAGCCTCCCAAAGTGTTGGGATTACAGGTGTGAGCCACCACATCCAGCCTGGACCCTTTTGAGTGCAAAGGCAGCACGCAGAATCTCTGTGACTCCCCCAACAGCCCTCTGAGGTCAGCACTGCTATCAACCCCATTTACAGAGGAAAAAACTGAGACTCAAGCTGTTCGTCCACTTTTCAGTTATCTGGCTGATCAGAGGCTCAAGCTCAAGTCTGCTCTTGGACTGTGAGGATCAGACCAAGTCCTGAGGGGGCTTAGATAACCTAAAGGACTCCCTCTTTCTCTCTCTTCTCCCTCCCACCTTTCTTTCTTCTTTTCTATCCTCCTTCCTCTCTCTTTTCCTTCCTTCCTTCCCCTTCTACCTTCCTTCTACTCCATTCTCTGTTCTTGTGAATGAAGAAATTAACACACTACTTGGCCCCTGTCATGCCCTGGCCAGATTGGATGCTCAACAAACATTTGATAAACAACTGTCCTCTGACCTAGATCTATGGCCAAATGACAGAACAAATGGTCACTGCTACTAGTGCCTTTGGGAAATGGGTGAGGCTTCAAGCTTCAGGCTGCAGAGGAAGGAGAGTGATTCAAATAGATCCAGGCCAGGCATGGTGGCTCACACCTGTAATCCCAGCACTTTGGGAGGCTGAAGCAGGCGGATTGCCTGAGCTCAGGAGTTTGAGACCAGCCTAACCAACACGGTGAAACCCCAACTCTACTAAAAATACAAAAATTAGCTGGGTGTGATGGAATGCTCCTATAATCCCAGCTACTTGAGAGGCTGAGGCAGGAGAATCACTTGAATCCAGGAGATAGACATTGCAATGAGCCGAGATCACGCCACTGCACTCCAGCCTGGGTGATAGAACAAGACTCCATCTCAAAAAAAAAAATAAATAGATCCAAAGGGAAGAGAAATGGAGATGCCAGAAGACAGAATGTAGGTCTGTCCTGGCAGCAGTGGGGAGCTGGGAAACAGAGACGCTGCCAGCAGCAACGAGGTCCCCGGGAAGCAGCGCCTGCTTGTCCAAAGGCTCAGGGATTATAGTAACATTCAGGCTGCCAGAGCCAGCGGGTGAGACCCTGCAAAGTACCAATTCAGAGCCCTGTGTGACTCAGATCACACAGACCTGCACGTAAGTCCCTGTGTGACTGGGCAGTTTCCTCTTCTGGAGAGGATAGTGCCAGCCTCCCTGGCTGTGGGGAGGATTCAGGGATGAGGTTTATAAAGGGCAGGTGGGAAGGGGCTGGCCACTTGCTGCAGAGGCGCATGAGCTGAGGAGCTGGGCCGGGGCAACTAGGGCAGGAGTCCAGCCCAGCAGGCCAGAGGGCCCCAACCAGAGAGCTAGAAGCTGGCACAGTGCTGCCTTCCTGGCCCAGGAAGATGTGGACCAGCTGGGCACACTGCAGGAAGAGCAGCACGGTCCCTCTCCAGCTATCCAGCCCCATCTAGTGCTGAGGGATGGAAGGAAGTCCACTGGAACTCAGCTGGTTAGAGTCAGGCCGGGCGACCCTCCCTCTCTGAGCTCAGTCTTCCGTTCACCCTCAAATGAGGATCATAACAGGACTGGCCAATATCAGTGCAAGAAGGGATGTGCCTGCCCTAAGGGTGGTGGGCATGGGTGAGGGCTAGTACAGAGAGCCAGACTGCAGGGACCTAGGGGTTTGCAGCTCCAGTTCCTACTGCCTGAAATAGCCTCTCAGCTTCTCTGGGCAGCCCTCACTCCTTCTTCAGCTGCCAGCTCTTGTGTTTCCTCCTTTCCTTATTCAGGAACCCTGCTCTGATGCAGCTCTTCTTCCCATTAGCACCACATTCCTCCCACCCAAAGCACTTGCCCAAGTACCAGTGTTACTACATTCCACTGTTATTTGTATTTAACCTTTGCATCCTCCTCAAACTGAGCCCTGAGGAACCCAGTTTGAAAACCATTTAGGTAATCCATCACTTATTAATCCAAACCATTATTTATGTAATCCATCACTTTCATTTACTATTTATTTATTTAGAGATGGAGTCTTGTTCTGTCACCCGGGCTAGAGTGCAGTGACACAACCTCTGCTTCCTGGATTAAAACAATTCTGCCTCGGCCTCCTGAGTAGCTGGGATTACAGACACCCACCACCATGCCTGGCTAATTTTTGTATTATCTCGTAGAGATGGGGTTTCACCATATTGGCCAGGGTGGTCTCAATCTCCTGGCCTCAAGTGATCCACCCGCCTTGGCCTCCCAAAGTGCTGAGATTACAGGTGTGTGCCACCACGTCCAGCCTAACTTTCATTTGATAGATGAGAAAGGTGGACCAGGAGAAGGCAGCAGCGTGGTGAGCTCATGCTGGGATGCCTGCCTCCCAGTCTGCAGCTCATTCTCATTGCTCATGGACTGTCAATTCCCTGAGGGCAGCAGCCACATCTGGCCTGTTTGCCTCTGTCTTCTTCAGTCATGTATTTACTGAGCACCTACTATGTGTCAGGCACTGTTCTAAGCATGGAGGAGACAGCAAAGAACAGACAGAAAACACATAGAAACAAAAATAAGAAATATGCAGCTGGGTGTGGTGGCTCATGCCTGTAATCCCAGCACTTTGAGAGGCTGAGGTGGGAGGATCACTTGAGATCAGGAGTTCAAGACCAGCCCAGGCAACATAGAAAGACTCTGTCCCTACAAAAAAAAAAAAAAAAGTTTTTTATTTTTATTTTTATTTTTATTTTTTTTTATTTTTTATTTTTTAAAGACGGGGTTTCACCATGTTGGTCAGGCTGATCTTGAACTCCCAACCTCAGGTGATCCACCCGCCTTGGCCTCCAAAGTGCTTGGATCACAGGCATGAGCCACCACGCCCGGCCCCAAAAAAAAGTTTTTAATAAATAAAAATGAGGGATATGGAATGAAAAGCTGAAGCTACTGTAGCAACGGAGGATGGGAAGCTTAAACCCTCCTCAGGCTTTGAGGATGGAGCCCATTCCCCTCCTCCTCCAGGCCAGGCAGGCTCTACAAAGCTAGGGGCTTTGGTAGCAGAGCAGAAAGAGGTGGAGCCAGGCCAGATTGGCAGGAGAGGGATGTGAACCAGGTTGCACAGGAATCCAGACTCTATGGCCCAAAGGTCACAGATTGCGGCTGTAGAGACAGGCAAAGTGGAATACAGGGCTGGCAACGTGGGGCCAGCTGAGATGTAAGGGGGACATATCACCTTCTCTCGGGGCCAGGGAAGTCATGAAATATGAGATGGGGTGTGTGTGTGTGTGTGCACACATAATAGGCAAGAGGGCCTCCAACCCAGAGGTTCTCAAACTTGTTTTAAGGAGCACAACCCTTTATTAAATCAAAGTCCTTCTTCAAATCTGATAAATGACACAAGTAGATCTGCCCATTGAAGCAGGTAGGGGCAGTGTCTCCCCATCCACTTCCTGCATGTCTCCTCCCAACAGGCCCATGGTATTTCTTTGTTTTATTTATTTATTTATTTATTTATTTATTTATTTATTCATTATTGCTTTTATTTTGGGGAGGTTGGGGTTTTATTTATTTATTTTATAAAGATGGGGTTTCACCATGATGGCCGGGCTGGTCTTGACCTCCTGACCTCAGGTGATCCACCCACCTCGGCCTCCCAAAGTGCTAGGATTACAGGCGTGAGCCACTGTGCCTGGCCTGGGGGGTTGGGTTTTTTATTGTTTTGGTTGTTTGTTCGAAACAAACAGGGTCTGACTCTGTCATCCAGGTGGGAGTGCAGTGGCACGATCTCAGCTCACCGTAAACTCTGCCTTCCAGGCTCAAGCTATCCTTCCACCTCAGCCGCCCAAACAGCTGGGACTACAGGCGTGCACCACCACGCCTGGCAAAATTTTGTATTTTTTTTTTTTTTTTTTTTGAGACGGAGTCTTGCTTTTCCTCCAGGCTGGAGTGCCGTGGCACAATCTCAGCTCACTGCACCCTCCGTCTCCCGGCTTCAAGTGATTCCCCTGCCTCAGCCTCCCGAGTAGCTGGAACTACAGGCGCAGGTCACCACACCCAGCTAATTTTTTGTATTTTAGTAGAGACAGGGTTTCACCATGGCCAGGAGGGTCTCAATCTCCTGACCTCATGATCCACCCGTCTTGGTGTCCCAAAGTGCTGGGATTACAGGCGTGAGCCACCGTGACCAGCCTTGTGTTTTTTTTTTAATAGAGATGTGGCCTTGCCATGTTCTCCAGGCTGGTCTTGAACTCCTGAGCTCAAGTGATCTGCCATTCTCAGCCTCCCAAAGTGCTGGGATTACAGACATGAGCCATTACACCCAGCCTGTTTATTTATTTATTTATTTATTTTTGAGATGGAGTTTTGCTATGTTGCCCAGGCTGGAGTGCAGTGCCCAAATCTGGGCTCACTGCAACCTCTGCCTCCTGGGTTCCAGAGATTCTCCTGCCTCCGCCTCCGGGTAGCTGGGACTACAGGAGCGCACCACCATGCCCAGCTAATTTTTTATTTTTATTTTTTAGTAGAAACAGGGTTTCACCATGTTGTCCAGGCTGGTCTCGAACTCCTGACCCCAGGTGCTTTGCCCGCCTTGGTCTCCTATACTGCTGGGATTACAGGTTTTAGCCACTGAGCCCCGCCTGTTATTTATTTATTTTAATTGGCCAGGTGTGGTGGCTCATGCCTGTAATCTCAGTACTTTGGGAGGCCGAGGCAGGTTGATTGAGCTCAGGAGTTTAAGACCAGCCTGGACAACATGGTGAGACCCTATCGCTACCAAAAGAGAAAAAAAGAAAAAAAGGAATTAGCTAGGCATGGTGGCACGAGCCACGGTAAAGCCGGGACCTTCAGAAACGCATTCCAGGGGCAAGAAGGAAAGGACAGTGAGGTGGAACAGGCGGAACAGGACACTAACACGAGGGGCCGGAGGTACGGGAGAGTCGGCAGCGAGCACAGAGCAAGTAAGTGGCTGTGAAAGGGAGAAGCGCACAGACGCTGGAGGCCGCTGGAGAGTGAGGGGAGGGAGCAAGGCGAGAAGTCCGGAGCTAGGGGGTTAGGGGCGGAGTGAAGTCCTCGGGGCATTGCCTGGGTGAGGGGGAAGCGTGGCCTGAAGCCCTAGAGTCTACAGACGGCGAGGAAGGACGCCCGTCGGAGGGGACTGGAGGCCGGCCGAGAGGTGGGGGCCTTAAAGAAGTTGCTGACCAACCACGTCCTCGGCGCGGCCAACAGCCCGGCCCGGATCAAATGCCCGATGGCCCCTGCGGAACTGGGCCACGACCCACGCAGCCGCGTTCGCCCCCTCCAGGTTGAGAGCGCGCTGGCCCGGAGCGGCAGGCTTTGTCAGGTGCGGGCGGCGCCCAGGGGTTGGCCCCGCCCCCGGCTTCGGCGCTGATTGGCTGGGGCGCCGCGGCGGGGCAGCAGCAGTTGGCTAGGGAGTCCGGTCCGCGCCACGGGAACGTGCTCGCAGTCCCGCTCTACGGCCCCGGCAGCCGCTAGCGACCCCGCGCCCCGGCCCTGGGGCGGGTGGCGGTCGGCAGGCCCAGCCCCTCGAGAGCCCCGCCCCAACGCCTGCTCCGCCCCCAGGCCTCCCGTCCCGCCAGCCGCGCTCACCCACGGACATCCTCACAAGTTCACAGCGACGTCCCGCAAAGCGTGACCTTCGGCCGGCAGATCTCGGGGTGGAACTTCCAGAGGCAGGCGGACATCTACCCCCAGCCCGCGCTGCGCCGCCTCTTCCGCAGCCTCGACAGCAACCATCGCCGGCGGAGAGGGCGGTGCTCAAGGGCAAGCAGGCTGAATTGGAACAACAGGGGATCCGCTCTTTACTCTGGGTGAGGCCGCGGGGTGTGGGACGGGCTAGGTGGGAACTGTCACTGCCCGGGTCCGCCATCCCCAAGGGCAGAGCTCTGACCTTTGGAGCTCTGGGGCCTGGGGCTGGGGGTGCGGTGGGGAGGTCGCCGTGGGCATAACTCGGGCTGTAGGGTAGGATCTACCACAAACGAGGCTGCACAGGCTCGGGAGTGGAGCGGCCAGGCATCTCACGCCCCGGACTTCCGGCTGCCTTGCCTCTCCACTCTTGTTGCAGGTGAAGTTCTTCTGTGCTGTCCAAGGGGAGCTGAACCATTGCAACAGCATGGGTGCCCTGGAGATGCACGAGCGGATGGAGCAGCAGAAGCGGAGCATCCACCCCGTGCACCTCGACTCCCGGGGTTGAGGCTCAACCTCTGCCTGTGCTGGGCCCTGAGGGTTTCTGAGTCCAGCGCAGCCAGGCCGAGGGCCAGGTGACCACCTCCACTCTTCCGGTTGGATTTGCCCTCCTTTAACCAGGTTTTATCCAGAGCAGGAAGGGGTCTGGGCAATCTGGACCTGGGAGAAGGCGAGGCGCTGCGCCTAGCTAGATCCTTTAGTTAAGAGACTGACTTCAGCTCTGCTGCTTCCTGGCTGTGTGATCCTGAGCAAGTTGGGCCACCTTTTTGAGACAGAGAGCCCTCACTGCTCTCCTTGGTGAGTGTTTGGAGTATGGATGAAGGCCTGCAGGTAGGGCCTGGCTCAAGCAACCCAGAAAACCCGACTCAAAAAAAAACAAAAAAATTGAGACACCTGACACTGACCAACCATGTCCTGGATGTGGCCCTGTGGTTTGTCTTTGGCCCTGTGTTTGGCACTTAAAAAAAAAAAGCAACAACAACACTTGCCAGGTGCAGTGGCTCATGCCTGCAATCCCAGCACTTAGGGAAGCTGAGGTAAGAATCTCTTGAGCCTAGGAGTCGGAGTCCAGCCTGGGCAACATAGCAAGACCCCATCTCTACAAAAAAATTTTTAAATAACCAGGTGTGGTGGCACATGCCTGTAGTCCTGGCTGTTTGGGAGGCTGAGGCAGGAGGATGGCTTGCGCCCAGGAATTTGAGGTCATGGTGAGCTATGATCACACCAGTGTGCTCCGGCCTGGGCAACACAGAGTGAGACCCTGTCTCTATAAAGTGACAACAACGACAAAAGCAAACATTTGCTGACATAATCACAATGTCACTGACACACTTGACATAATTGACAGCAGTTCTCTGACATCAGCTGGTCATAGTCACCTCTCCTAGATGGGCCACAAAAGTGTTTGTAGGCTTGGTCTGTCACCTCAGGACCCAGTGAGACCCACACATTCATTATGTTTGGCTCTTAGACCTCTTAGGTTCCTTTTAACTAGGATGATCGTATCATTGGTGTCTAAATTGGGACACTTATGAGGATGAAATGAAAGGGTGCCCTATATGTGGCCACACAGGGTCAGCAAGTATACACTGGATGGCCCTGGGTCCTTGGCGACTTCTGTTGTCCCCTTTGAGAAGGGATAGCCCATCTGGTGTCGCCCTCTGTCATGCCCCACTTTCCGAGTTTGCGGCTCTTACAATTTGCTGGTGGGTTGCTTCCTCCTCTGCTTTTATTTCTCGGACAGTTGCTCTAAAGCTCGATTGGATTCAGGCTCAGGTCCTTCAGTATATTTGTGTTCATTGATGCCGACACTAGTGTGGGGCTACTCACTTCTGCGTCACATGGGGAGGCCCAGCTTGCCTGGGGGTCCCACTTTCTGGGGTGCTGTGAGTGAGCCCTCCCTCCACTGATTGTTGGACAACAGCACCTGTATTCCCCGAAGGTAGCTTTGATGTTGTTTACCCCTGTTTGACAGAAGAAGAAATAGAGGCACAAGGAGGTTAGCCGACACGGGCAGGTTCACACAGTAGTTGAGCCTGAACTTGAACTCAGGTCTGGGTTGCTGCACAGCACAGGCTCTGGTCTCCGGGCCAGGCAGGGTGGTGGCTGTCATCATAGACAAGCTGTTCTGATGGGCCATATTAGGAGCTTGTTAACATGCACTTTGCTGGTAGTCTCCAACTTTGAAAGGTAGAATAGCCAGACTCTGAATACAGGAGGAAGACGTGACATAGAGGTGAGGGGCTGCTCCCAGGCTCCTGCCCCTCAAAGATCCTCTCCCTGAGCCCACCTCTGCAGAACTTCCTCAATGTGTGTGTCCTCGTGGAAGAGGTGCCCTTTTC